>BMAW01004382.1:500560-553268 GCA_019974015.1 Nephila pilipes
AGTTCAATTGAATAAGTTCTAAGTATAACATATACGAGTATAAGTTCGAGTATACAAGTATAAGTTCGAGTGTATAAGTTCTAAGTATAACTTACACGAACCCTCAAAACTGTATCATTGAAAGTGATTTACTATTTAATTCTAATGAATTTGTAAGCATATATTTTCGATATTTGTTTGCAAGATCTGAAAAGAAAAACGATTATTAAAATTTCATCTTTATCACTATCACACTTAAAAGGAGCAAAATAATAATACTAAAAATTTAAGTAAAATACTTTTTTTCCATGATTTATATTATTCAACCTATAAGCCTTCTAATTATATGTATCAAAGATCAGTTGTAACACAACTTCGATAACTCCACGGATATAAAAATCCTTTCAATGCAATAATTAATAATTACCTAATAATAATTAGCATTATATTTTTAATATAAAGCAACGATGAAAAATACAGACCTTCATAATTACATAAGTGTTATAATTAGCTTATATTTTTAATCAGAATTTTAAAAAAAATGACTCAGTTTGCGAAAGTTACAGACTACTAAAGATAATTACTAGAAAGATGTTTCATTACCAGGAATAATCAATGTACATTAATTATGTTTCAATTAATTCTTGAACTAAACTTTTCCCCATTAGGTAGAAACACAAACCTCCTTTTTTGAGCATAAGCAGTCATTATGAATTATTTAATTAGAAACTGGAATAATCTCTTTTACTGTAAAAATATAAAATATAAAAAACATTTATAATTTATTTAACTCATTAACCAACTAAAATATTTTTAATTATTTCCTTTAATGAAATCGTACACAAATTGTATGATAAACTTTTGGCAGTAAAAAAAAATATTTTTTTTAGGTACAGAAGGGGACGGCTCTTTATTAAGCATTTTTCAACGAATTTCAATGTGTAACATAATTCATCTCGTAGTTACACCAAACCTTCAAATTTAGTTTTGAGGTCGCAGGCAGTTTTATAGTTGCGAGCCTTACGGTGGAATCGGAGCCTCCCATTGTCATATTGTCTGACAGTTGTGCGGTTTCAGGGAAGGGGGCATTCATTTAAACGAACTCAAAATCCTGATGCCCCGTGGATACACCCAGTGCTGACAAAAGCAGAGAAAATTGCCAGATATGACACCATTTTGTTAAATGAATGCAATGCAAAATTACGAAATTCTTTCCAATAGTCTTAATGGAATACTAAATCAAAATTGACTTTAATTCAAACTTCATCGACATTAAACAAACAGTTATTACGATACTTAAAAAATGATTAAATTATCTTACTGTTATGTCGTATAAGAAATAACGATGTATTGGCAATTGACCTCAAAACTATGAGCTACTTTGGAAAACTTCGACCACAAATGATGAAACATAGACCTCGTAATCTTGAACATCGATTATGTTAGAGGACGATACCTGATAAAGTACCCACCCCTTCCAAACTTCCACACCACGCCACCGCATGGACTTGGAGTTTGGCATATTTAAATAGCATTAGCCTCACTCCACATATTTTGAGAGACCAACCCCCCGCTCCACACATAGTGCACTACGGGTTAGCCTCACTCCACAGTTGGTCTTTAGAGGAATCAGGACTCGAATCCACAACTGAACGGAAACAACGCCTGCCGTGAACTCACTGCCACGACCACTCGGCTACCGCTGCCACACGTGAAGGGTGTATATATATGAAAAAAGAATCAGAGAGAGGAAGAAACATGATTCTTCACTGTGTTAACTTCCACATAGCACATGAGTATTTAAAAGCGTTGTAAATTTGAACATACAGCAATGCTATTTTCCACACGAAGCTCTAAACGTTACAACTTCAAACTGCATTGTCTCCTGAAAGTTTCCAGAACGTTAAAGCTATGGAAAAATACGACAGCTTCCGAAGAATAGGAAATAAATTAATTTTTAATTAGAATTTGCTTTTGTGCTTGTATTGTTAACTTTAAGCATTTGGCTGTGTTCTTCTCCATGTAACGTATGGTAATGTATGTATGTATATAATTTGACAGAATCGAGAAAGTACAATGCCAGTGTTTGTTTATGATAAAAATGACAAAATGAATGAAAATACACACTGGCCGAATGCACTAAGATATTGTGTGTGAGGGCGGAGAAAGAGAGGGAGAATAAAACAAAACTAAATCTAATCTTTAGCAAATTTCACGACAAATATTTCACTTTTAATTATTAAACTTTCCAATAAAATGTTGAAAGGCAAGAAACATTCCTCTTTAAAATAAAGCTTAATAATAACCTTTATTCACATTAAGAAAAATTCAGTTCAGAATTTAATATTCTTGTTAACACACAAATCAATTCTTCCACATCATCCCCCCATTCCAAAAAATTCCTATTTCATTTTCACAGTTTATCATTGTCGAATTATTTCTTCTTATTAATTTGCGTGTTAGGCCCAACAATTTAAAGTGTTTTTCTTCCTCGAACCCTTGTTAAAGTTTTTACAAACTGTTTTCAAAAGATTTTTAAAAAAAGCTCAAAACACCCGTTAAACATCATTAAGCATTCACGCCACTTTCGAAGATTGTTTGATATTTATAATTAGAAAAATTCCTCCCTCAAAGAGAAAAGAAACCACATCTAAGAAAAACGTTTCCTGTCACATCGCATCAATGGGAGAGAGGAATGTGGTTACAAAAAATAAGTTTCTTCTTAAAATAAATTGAAGAGTGTCGCTTGCAAGAGGAATTTTTTTTAAAAAAAAAAAATCTTTGCCAATCACAGATAAAGTATCCTATTTAAATACCACTGTAAATATTTAACGAAGTGTTATTCGAAATGTGAAATTCTTCCCATTTTTTCTTTAAAAGATGGGCGTTAATATATTCAAAGAGTAGATTTTTTTACCTACTCCCATTCAATTTAGTTTTTTTAAATTCTTTTTGGCTACTACTGCAAGAATTTTAACTTCATAAAAAGGGTAAGGTAAAAAGTGAAAGCAAAATCTGAGAGTGAAGTAAGACCACATAAAAAGTATTCTATAGTCAAAATGCGAATTCTTTTCATAAATTTTCTTTTTCTGACTTCTGTCCTTAAAGAATTTTACGTTTTTTCCAACGCCTTTTGAGAAAGACCAGAGCTAAAATTTCCAACATTCCATTTGAATGTTTGATTCTCCGAATTATGTTTCTTCACTACTGGTTACCTTCTTACAATTATTTGATGATTTAAGTGCATTTTTGAAACCTTTAATAAAATTTTTAGATTCGATTTACTTCTCTAATGAAGTATGAGTAAAGCAGGTGAAGTATGAATAATTATATATTTTATCAAAACTCAAAACTGTCTTTAAAAAATAAAAATTATAAACTATAAATATTTACTTAATAAAATCTAAGATATTTTGAAGCAACTTTGTAAAGCAGATATTTAAAAGAGAGAAAATGATAACTCAAAAAATGTTTTATTTTATGGAATTTTTTTTTTTCATTTAATAATAATACAATTATTGTTTTTTACTAATGGTGGCCAGTTCACTTTTATTGCAGTTCTGGAAATGTTATCGTTTGCTTTAATTTTAATTTCCTGTAGCTGATATAATATTCAAATTAATAATTTATCGTTAGCTTTAATTTTAATAACAATTAGTTTAAATATATTTAATTTAATAATTTATCGTTTTCTTTAATTTTAATATAGGAAAAATTTACTGTTGTCAGTTTAATATTTTATCGTTTACTTTAATTCTTATATTTAATTGAGTAATTTAATAATAATTATAAAAATGCTCACCGTAGTTGGCTAAATACGTTCTTTGAGAAACCCTGCATAGAATTGAACGGTTTTATTATAATATTACAATCACTGTCCCAAAACCTCACTAAGTAACATATTCAGGAAAAAATCAAGTCGGACTAAATTCGATCCCAATGAAAATTCTTGTTTCACCTCCATTTCAACACGGCATTTTTTTAAAATTCTAATAGCTACTGATAATTATGATATGATTTAGAATCTTCAACTTATTTCTATATAAACGCCTTAGTGCTTCATCAAATAATTTTCCAGGAATTTTGTCTTTGCAAATGAAATTTCACATGTTTATTTATCAATAAGGGATTACAAATATGTGACAATAAAATCAATCTAAATCTGATTTTACCAAATAATTCGCAAAAATAAGAATTTAGCTTTCACATTACTAGAGTTCTTTCCAAACACACACACACACACACACATATATATATATATATATATATTAAATATTAAATGAGTTATTAAATTAAAATGAGTAAATATTACAACTTTTAAATTGCGATTATCACAGATTTGCAAAAACATACAATACAATAAAAAAATCATATAACAAAAGGAGATAAATTCAGATTTTGTATTTGTCTATAAATTAAAACATAAAAGTTTTAATATTAAATTACGGAAAATACTATATTACATAATATTGAAGAATACATATATATATTAAACATTCCAATAATTTAAATATTAAAGTATAAAACCCATAATTTAAAAAATACAGCAAAGTTCAATGTTTCAAAGCCTAACCAAGACTTTCAAAGCATATCTCAAAAGAAAAGAATTAAGAAATTAAATTCATAAATTGAGATAAAGTAACTCTAAGTGGTTTCAGGCTTCGGACTGAGAAAAGTCCATTTATACTAGTATTACAGATCCAACCCACCACCCTTCAGAGAATTACATTATTAGAAAATAGTACTAAAAATAGGCAGAAATCCATAGAATAGAACAACCCTGAAAGAATACCAGACAAAAATAGCAAGAATAAACTACAAATCATAAGTATGTGCAAACTAATGCATGAAAAACAATGAAAACAAGGGAAAGAAAGAAATAAAAAAAATGAAGTATATCACATACAAATACTGTTTTGACGCATTATCAGGTTAAGTATGCTATACAAACTCAACATTTCCAACAAAAAATATTTTATACAAACATGTAATTATAATTATATCAAACAAAACTAAATCTAAAAAGACCAAATAGTACTATAAGAAATCAATTAAAAATATATGGAGAGACAAAATGATATACTCTAGCATTAAGCTATATATATATATATATATATTTGTGTGTGTGTACAAAACAGAAAAGTAGTAAAAAATATCAAGAAATTTCAACAAAATTTTGAAAATTTTTAAAAGGCTTAAAACGTTTTGGGAGATATAAAAAGGACAACAATATATTTTTTGTTGTAACAGGCTTTAGATTGTTAAGCTGAATTATTCTAGAATTATAGGTCTAAATATCCCCATTGACAAAATATATTATTAAAAATGATTCATGCCACCAAAAAAAATGCACATTGAACACATTTTAAAAATTTAAGCCCAAAGCACAAAAATAAAAATATATATATGTGTGTGTGTGTGTGTATAAAATTTGAACCTCAGTTTTATCATTATAAAATAATGGAAGTACAGAAATCCAACTTGATCAATGGAATATTTTCTTTTAGATATTTAATTAGTCAGCTTAATCCTTCTGATTACAAGTATCGAAGAACTATCATGACATCCTTTCAATGTTTTCACAGCTAGACAAGAAACCTTCAAAGCTCAATAATTAATAATTATCTATTAAAGATGAACAACATTATGTCTCGGAGAATGACAGATAAAAAAAAAATAAAAATGTCGAAATCCATCCGTGTGTTTTAATTACCTTGCATGTTTAATCATAGTCTTTTAAAAAAGTCTTACATTCTTAATGTTTGTCTCTGATGGCGTATTGCTTAAGACACGCAATTATGAACATATTTTGTTACTCCGAGGAATAATTAATGTGTATTAATTGTGTTTTTAATTAATCTTTGAAATAGAGTTTTTTCATATTAGGTGTTAGCGGCATTGCTTTGCCTTTTAGTGCCCTTAGGCAGTTTCTATGAAAGGTTAAGGAAATGCGATAGCACATTACAGCATTCTTTTTAGAAAAATAAATTAAGGTATAAGTGTATTACCTCCATTCGTTTTCATAATTTCTCTTACAGATTTGCTCATAGTAACACTGTTAGTTAATTTTGACATATTTTAAAAAAATACAATGGATAATTTTAAAGTAAAATTCAACAGAGTGAAAAAATACAATTATACATTTTATGATTTTAAGACAAAATATATGAAAAAAAATAGCATGCTTTTAAAATTAATGCTTACGGCTCCCATCTACTGGGCATTTTGGTTTCGAAAACGTAATGTTAATCTTATGGAATTTCTATTTTTCTCAAATTTTTACTATTTTCTCTATTGAATGGAAAAAATGCATCCGAAAGAGAAAAAGTAATGAAGGTCTAATGAATACATTTAATAAAAATAATGAATTATGTTTTCTCATCAATTTTTGAAAATATCTTAGAATACTTTTTTAAAAACAGGAAACACTACAAGCAAATAATTAAAATAGGGGTAAAAGTATTTTTAAAAATTGGAGAAAATATGTAATTCCACGGCAACCTTTATAATTTTTGCTCTTTTGGCTGCAATATTTTGCATTCAAATATACAAAATAGTAAAGATTTAAGGACTGTAGTAGAAATCCCATAGAATTTACATAACTTTCAAGAAACCAAAATGGTCTGTAGACAGGAATCTTAAATCTTTTTTCACAATTCAGAAGACATAAAAATTTTAAGCCAAGCAAGAATTCAAATTTCGAATCAATTTCAAAGACAAATCTTCGACACTTTACAGTTGCCGAATTGTTTTTATTCCTCCAACTTTTGTATCAAATGCTTTTTTTTATTTAATTCTCTCTACATGTATAGTATCTTCAAAAATTAATCTAAGAAGACTTTTAAAAGCTAACGAATTTTTAAACTGCATCCTACTTCTGTAAATGTGTTTTAGAGATCAATAAACATTCATGTCACTAAGAGGGATCATTTCCTGATTATAATTAGGAAAATTTTTAACATTAAAAAGAGCCAAGTTAGAGAAAAATATTTCTTGACAAATTATTTCAATAAAAAAAAGAAAGGATTAAATAATACCATCTTAAAATAAAGAATGTCGTGTACATGAGATTAAAAAAAAAGAGCTACTTGAAATAGTTTAGCAATAATCAATAATGTTTTCAGTTTGAATAACATGATAAATATTTAACGAACTGTTATTCGAAATGTGGAATTCTTTCCATTATTTTTTTAATTAAAATATATAGTATTCAAAAATCAACACTTTTCTCCCATTTTTTTTTCACTTCACATATCTATTTTTTTTTTTCATTTCACGTGGCAACTTCCAGAATTCCGACTTCGTAAAAAGCGGAAGGGGAAAAAATTTTCGTTGCAATGTTGCAAGAGAGTGAATTAAGCCCGTATGGAAAGCACACTTTCTTTGAAATGCGAATTCTTTAGTAAAACTTCGTTTTTTCGTTCTCTATCCTCAACCTCAAAGAACATTAAGTCGACTTAATCTTCTTTTTTCGTCTTCAGAAGAAATAGAACACAAAATTCCTCCATTGCATTTGAGTTTATCTGAACTATATTTTCGTTTTCCCCTTTAAATCTCCATTACCTTCGTAATATAATTTATTACTGCAGTCTTAGAGAATGGAACTACTTGGCATGAGTTTAGATCCAACTTACATCTCTAATGAAGTATCAACAAAATAGCTTACAACGTTCATTTTTAATACAATGAATGTCTGGAATTTATACAAATAAAATATCAAAATTCTTAGTTATAAAAATGTTAAGCAAAATTTTCTTTTAGAAGGTTTATTTATTTTTTTGGAAGAAACGAAAGGATCAGGATTTTGAAGAGGTGTAAGGTTTTATTTTCCAAAATTTTATGCATAAAGCACAAAGTTGTTTATTCGTTTGAAGGGAGTACTATTTTTTAAGATTTTGTAAACTGAAAATGCTTTCGGATGGAGTAAATCAACAATTCATTGAACCTAATTTCCATTTCACAGCTGAGGACAGAAAATATTTTTTAATATTCTTTTTTGTGTAATTTCTTTCAGTTTCTGCATATATATATATATATATATATATATATATATATATATATATATATACGGACAATTTTCCCTTCATTTTTAAACTATTTTTTACCTGCTTAACGTTACTTAGCTTTCTAATTTTGTCTGATTTAAAGTCGATGACGGTCATTCATGGTAAATCACCAATACTCGTTTTCTCGCAATATGTAAATGGAAAGCGTTCTTGCATTTTAAGAAAAGGCTCATAAATGAGATTCAAAGAATATTTACTTCAATCATAGTTTTAATCATATTAAAAATGAAAAAAAAGAAAAAAAATTCTTCTTCTCTCATGAAAATTAAAAATAAAAACATATATAGTTTGAGATGGATTTGTAATTGACATCAAAGTTTGTCCTTTTAATATGAAAATTACGAATAAATATATATCTGTACATGAAATGTGTTAATAGTGAATTATTCAGAAGTCATATTTTCAGATCTGAAAGAAAAATTACAACAAATTTAAGAGTTTGGTGGGCTTATTCTCAGAAAGGGGTATTTAACGGAAATTTTTTTATTTTATTATTTCTTAAATAAATTTTGACTACTTTTATTGATATATTTTTAAATTGTATTAATAAAATTCCTTAAAATGCTTTAAAATAACTTCAAATATAATTTTGACTTCAAATTTAAACACATAATCTTTTAAGGAATAATATTAATATTGATCATTTAGAATCTTATGAAGTGCGTCTTTTTAATAAAAAATAGAGAATACATTCATCTCATACATACATCATTCTTCGAGTTCAAACCTGCATTTTATATTTTTCAGAATTGAAATAAATTCGTCACATTTTGACTGCTTCAAAATTTTAAAGGAACCTGTCGTATTAAGGTATTTCAAAACGACGAATGCCAAAGAGCGCGATAAAATAAGTCAAAAGTATTTACAATAAAGTAATAATAATAAGCTTACGTTTCTACAACTGCATTTCTAGAAACAGATTGACTTTAAAATACGCAACATGTTATTTAGAACTTTCAACAACTTGGATGCGCAAAATCACGCAATGTAAATTTTAGCCAATATTAAAAATAATTTCGCGCAATAAATGGAGATTTAAAATAGAAATGTATAATTTAAATTAAGTTATGAAAATTCAGCTCTTTTTATTAAAAAAGAATTACAATGTAACCACATAAAATCAATATAATTCTAGAAGAACAAACATCCAGTAACAATATAAGAAATGTTATAAATAAATAATAAAAATAATTATATAAATTGAAAATATGAGCAAATTTTGGAAAATAGGTTATTGCGAGTGAGAGGAAAATTAAAATTTACCTGATTTTCGAACAGGTGGAGGCTTATTTACGAAACTGAGTATATTTTGGAACATTACGGTAGATTGCCGATTTTTTTTTATCTGAAAGTCCTAATAATTTAAGCACCTTATTATTCTATGGTTTTGTATTACAAAAATGTAATAAATATATTAGGCATTCTCTAATTTTAGTATTATTCTAACTGCGAGAGTAAAAATGATCCCCCGATAATATATATTGATAAGATTTTTGTTCAAGAAATCATTATCGAAATCCTATTTGAATAAAAAAAAAAACTAGCCATATTCCCCACCCCACTACAACACAAACAAGTTTTATAAAAACAATGTAAAACATCAAATAAGTTCTTGGTACTAGTTATGATTTTTCTTTCTTTCTTTTGTTGGATGCTTTGTTGCTTTGCAAATGCAAGTTAGAAAAGGTAACTAACAATAACAAAAGAATTTAATCAAATTTTTAAAAAAGAAAACGCGATACATGGTACCGGAATCATAACAAAAAGAACAAGATGTACAAACGCATCAAATTAGCATTTAGAACGAAAATTCTGGAAAAATAGTGTAAATAAAGTTTTTTTTTCCAAAGTCTTACTTTCAAGAAATCATTATTCAGACGTGAACTTGCAATTTATTAGTATTGTAACATTTCGTTTATTTGATGGCAGATAATACGTAATTTGAACAAGATAACGATTCCAAAGAAAAATGTTTAGAGTCGAGAAATGCCCGAAAGAGAGCTATTATACTCCTCTTGCTTCTATAGAATAAATGATTATAAATAGCGTGCTCTCGCTCTTACTCCCTATCTTCTTCTCAAATAACCATATCCAATAACAGCAGACAATGAAATATTTCCGCAATAATTATAGTGATATAATGTGGTAGCAATACTATAAATCTGAATCGTATTACTCGTTATTTTTCATTTATTGCGCTGAGGTAACAATTTGGATCATATAACATGCATTATTTAAATGAAAAGATACATTGTAATACACTATTTCAAAGATGAATGAAAGTAATAGGTAATTAATTATTTTTATTTCATTACAATTTGCGTATTTTAATTATATTATAAATAGTTATGGACAAAAAAAAACGATTTTTGTGATTCAAAGGAAATAAAAATGACAAAATGGTCTGATATTAAATAAATACTAGGATATTAACAACATTTTTTAACAGCTCTCTCTTTCTTCAAACCTCGAGAATAACATTTAAAACAAAATCTAAAGGTTTGACTAAGAATTATTATGAAGCGTTATATTTCACTGATGTCTTAATTAATTTGTAGAAACAATATATATATTGTCTATTTCAAACTGTTCTGTTTATATATATACCAAGAACTTATACTACGCATATTTGTATCAAAATTTAAAGTTCCATTTTAAATATTCTGATTTTTCTACTCATACTTTTGGAAATTTATTTTTACTTTGTTATTCTAAGACATTTTAAATAATACCTGCATTAACATACATGATCTAAAAAAACTTCATTTGCCAAAAACTAACTTTATCGAGAAGTTTATTTTCTTTAAAATGTATGATGTTTATGTCTCGAGTAGCATAATTCAAAACAAATGTGCTTCTGTTGCATATTTAAATGTATTCATAAAGTAGATAAATTTTATTGGTATAACGTAAATTTATTTCTGAAGATATGTATTATTAGATTTAATTCTTTTAAATCAAAAGTATCATTGTATCGATAATAATAATTCTAGCCTTTGATTAGATTAATGTTAAAATTGACTTTAAAGAAAAAAATGTCCAAAAATATGATTGAAATATTTTATTTTAATGGAGTTTTAAAAAAATTCTGAAAAACATCCTAAAATATATAAATATGAGATATTTAAGACGTATCTTTTTTGAGATAAGATCTTAAAGTTTGATTTGAATAATGAAACGGGAGATGTGTGAACAAAAAGATGAAAAGAAATTCAAAATGAGCTAACTGCAGAGAAAGGAAATATATTGTACCTTTAGTATATCCATATATTCTCGTGTGTTTTTTCAGAACTTATTTTAAAATACTATATATACCACCAGTAATATAAAACTTTTAATGAAGAAAACATACATACAGAACAAATATTTTCTTAACATTAAACAGAGAAAAAAGTTTACAACTACACGGCTTAGTAAATATTTATGTGCATGATTACAAGAGTAATAGTGCAAAGAAATCGACCTTCAAAAAATCGAACTTCTATAATACAAAATTTTGGATTATTCAAATTTTTGGTCAATTTGCCAGAATTCTGCGTTAAAACAATGGGAAAATAAGGTGTACTATTCGTATTTTTCTTGCGATTTCTTATGTATTACTTTGGTAAAATTGGTCATGAGACTTTCTAGATGACGTGCATTATTATTTTAATCGCGTTTCTAAGGATAAGAGAAGTGAACGATATTGAACATTTTTTGCAGGTAAATCTTATGTAGGAATTTCTGTTTTTAAATCATTTGATAAGTTGGAAACGTTTCCAATTGTATAAAGAATGTATCAAAGAGACAAGTTAAAATATAGGGTTGTTTAAAAATATTACAATTTGTTAAAGTACATAGAGAGAAAAAGTATTTGATTTAACTGAAAAATGAATGTTCACATATTGTAATATATATGTATTCCATGAGCTAACGTTTGTGAGTTAAATCCATGATCGTAGTAGCCCAGTTAGACATTGTCACGGCCTCTTGGTCGGCGTTGTTTCCGTCGATTTCTGGGATCGAAGTGAGCATTTTAGAGGAATACCTAGCCCGATGTGGGCGTTATAATAATATAAGATTTCAAACTTGCCCTTTTTACAAAAGATTAAAATTTAGAAAATATAATGTGAGAACAATTTTAACAACATGGAATAATGCATTGTCATACACTAGCAAATAATGATAATAAATTGGGAGTAAATTAATTAGTTTGGTTTTGTTAACGCTTCGCACTAGAAGCAACGCGGGGGCTAATGCAGACAGACCACGAAGTTTTGAACCACAGTCAAATGTTACTAAGGATTATACCTGATCTGAAGCCACACTCTCCACAATCTGTTATTATTTATCAAATGATTTCTTTAGAAGTAATTCATACAAATTTGTATCGTTAACAAATCTTCTAAAAGACTTTAAAGTTTTTTTTTTAGTTTACCGCTGAATAAAACTATTTTCGATTTCTATTAGAGATGAACAATTGCAGTAATAAATGGTCCTGAGCTGTTACGCTTATTTCGAGCCGAATGTCGGAATGCTGATTCCTGTAAAGACCCTTTGTATGTAATAATAGTAGATGCATTTATAATGATGACCTTTATATTGAATTGGAAAAGCCCTCATATGGATCATATGGAGTGGTGAGGAAGTTTAGATAATGAGAATTTATTTCCCCATCTCTTAATCGTCATTCAAAAGTATGAGATATGTCTCTGATAAGCCCTCGTGCTTCTTTAGAGAGGAACGTTAAATCATACCAATCAATATAATGATGAATATTACAATAGGTGTTATATAAAGAGCAAATGATATACCTCTCTCCTCACAAGGAAAATCTAAAATATATACCTGATAAAAGTATAGATTTGATTATTTATAAACTTCAAACATAAAAGTTAAAAGAGGGCTGCTGGCAATGGACCTCGTAATTATGAACCACGTTCAAAAGACGATGACGACACCTGAGCTGGAGCTTCTATCTCTCTTAGCTTCTCTACTACGCCAATATGAGGACTTTTGAGTTCCACCTGGTATCACATGCATCAACCCTGATTGACGACGAGACTTTAAAGGAATCAGTACGAATCTTTAATGGAATGGAACCCAGGAATCAACTACCACAAATGGTATTAAGGATACTATCGGCGCGGTTTCCAAAACCGATGCAATAAATTACTATAAATTCGAAAAGTATTTAAATTCATATGTCCTCCAACTCCGCTTCTCGATATTTTTTGTTTTCTTAACATTTAATATTTTGCAGTTAGTATTTTTTGAGAAATAATTATAGTTATTCTTCACACTCTACAAATAAGTGTTGACTGCAAAATAAATACATATCTATAAAATAAAGCAAATCACACTGAAACTGAACCAAGATAATTGATCGGTTTATTGAATTTTTAATTTCAATTAACGCATCTTAGAGTTTTACGGAGATTATTCGGAATCATAATTTTGAGTCACACGAACTTCTTTTGCCTAATTTGAATAATAATCCCCTTATTATTGGAGAACTTAACGACTCAATTCTATTTAGCGTTTAGCAGACCGCATTATTCTGCTTGATGGATTTTAATCAATGAGCAAATCAGAACATGAATTTACAATTCGACTGAAATTTCACAAGGTAACGGTATAGAAGCAATTAGATAGAAATAAAATTATGTTATAATTACGTAGGTGTACTAATTGCAGAAAAATAACGAACAAATGTTAACAGGCTGAATAAACAAGAAATGTCTCTCTCTTCAAATGCAATTAAATCCTCACCCAAACGTTACCTCAGAGAAAAACAAAAACCTCATACGTAACAATCCCACGCAATTCATAAAACAAAATGGCATAAAGACCTCTCACACTCCAATAATTTCAGGGGTCAAGCACAACTCAAAGAATAAAACTTCAAATGCAGAAGGTAGCTCTTCTTATATTTCAACTACCATAAATCTCCTGAAGTGACATTTGGGCAGCTAAATCTAAGTCCGTTAAAAGAGTGGTTTGTCAGGAAGGAGCTGTCTTCCGTGATGAATTGCCTCCGGATCCGTTTCTATTATTGCGTCTTTTTTCATCTTAATTCTTTTCCCTTTATACGCAGAATAAAAGTGTAGAAAAGGGTTGATTCGATGGAACTGTGTAGGATAGTGTGTTATTTGTGGTAAACAAGTTAACCATTTTTGTTATTATCTACTAAATCGATTTTATAGTATATAAATCTTGTTTGAGTATTTATTTTCTTTAGACATCTGTAATGATGAGTTTTTAAATAATTAAATCAAAATTCTAATATATATATATATATACATATTTCTTACCGATATGGGAAATAATCTTTTTAATTGATGAGATATGCGCCTTTTTTGTGTAACAATTATCTGTAACATTAAACTAGGGTATAAAAATTTTACATTTAATATTCAGTTTTCCTTACAGGATTGGAAGGTCTGAAATAACACACGAAATAGTAGTATATTAACCTGTAGAATATGTAATTATCTAAATTCTTGTTTGCGATTAAAAATGAGGCCAAACTCTTCAGATATTTAAAATAATTTCAAAGCCGCTATTCACTGTCTCATAGTCTTCAAATCTTACTTAATTTCGATCTAAAATTATATCTGGGATATTGGCGATGAGCCTCAAGATTCTGAACTATAACCAAGTGCCCACTCATTATATTCCCACACTATTCAGCATGGTCAATGTGTAGCACAACACAAAATCCCGTTTTTTTAAACAACTGATGTTTGGTTGAACATGGCTTGACTCATGGCTTGGCTTTCACATTACTGACTACATATCTCACAATCGTAATCACTAGGCTACGGTTGTTTTGGCATTTAAACTGAAAACAAAGCTGCAGTTTTAATTTTTAAATATAAAAGTTTATTGATAAAGTATGAATAAGGTTTTATGAGTATTGTATAAGTGCAGCACGAGATTCATTTGTAACGGGTCTCATAATTATGATTCACAAGGACGTAACAAGGGTGATGTTTGAATTGGTAATGCACATTCCTAACTTCAACATCTTATCAAAAGAAAATTTTGAAACCAATTTCTTGTTAATGTGTATCAAATCTTATTATTAACGACTATGGATTTTTGTGGAGTAAAGATTCAGAATCATCACGTGATTTTAACATTACCGATCACAAAACTCTTGACTTTAACGTATGATAAGTACAAAATTCAACAATCTTTGGAGGGGGGGATCTTTAGGGGTGGGTTTAAATAGTGATTGGTGAGCCCTTTCCTTTGTTGTTCCTTTGGCATTCTTTTTATTTATTTGAATTCCATTTTACATTTTTTTCGATAAAATTTTTGGAGATCATTAAATTTGAAGAATAATCGAACATATCACATTTTAGGCATATCCACTAATATCCAGAAATTTTATAAGTTGTTTTTGTGCAGAGCGAGACTCGATGCTTCGGCCGAACGTTACCATCTTTTAAAGTAAATCATTCATTTTCTTCTTCCAACGGTATTTCTTATATTTTATTGCTATTTTTCCTGACTTCAACGCAGACGGTAAGTAATCGATACTGTTACCGAAAAAAAGATCTAATCTCTTGAAGATTTTGTTGACCTAAGAGCAACCAAGAAAAACATAAGCAATTTAGATAAGAAGTTTTGCCACTGCATACCCAAGGCGATATCTTGTGTCACAAAATCATAAGGGAGCTTAGGTTTTAATTTTTATTATTAAGACTAATGATTTGTGCAGAATATGTAACTATACCTCAAAGTAACATTTTTAGAGAATTAATGACTTCATGATAAGTCATTTTTATTCTCTTAACAGAGCGCGTCATGACATACCTCATCAAAACATTAAAAAACATAGATGTTCTGAAAAAACGTTTTGGAATTATTTTTGAGTGCGGTATATATATATATATATGAGTGATTGATATATATATATATACCAATCAATTCTTTGACTTGCTGTGAGAAAAAGATTAAACAAAAATGTAGGAATATTACTTAACAAGTAAATGATAAAGGAAATACCCTAATATAGCAGTGTAAAATATAATTATATTTAATATAAAAAATTAAAACTATAATTTAAAAATAATCACTTACTTCAATGGTTTTAATAGACAAAAACTCATCTAACATTTCGAAGAAAAGTCAAGGAAAAAGAAATAACATATCGGAAATTCAAAAACATGTCATGAAATTGAATCACACAGATAAAATAAAGAATATATACAAAGGAATCAAAATTCATTATAGTCAAATTAAAATAATTATACACTATATTAAATAAATGTGACTTAAAATAGTTTTAAAACTTTTACCTACATCAATCTATGGGATAAATGCATTTAATATGGCGTGTGATTGTCTATTACACCAAGTTTTATTCGACAGATAGATTGACTGATTGACAATAGTTAATAAATCTTTATACCAAGAAAGATACACATAAAAATATAAATTCTAAAAAAAATTACTGTAAAAACAGTGTTCTTATAAATAAATTTAAAATTAAAATTGATCTGAAAATTATGAATATTATATTTTTCTTTTGTATTGTTCTTAATAATATTTTAATTACAATGTACATTTAAAAATATGTATACATTGACAGTCTATTTGTTATCTATGTATATATTGCTAAGAAATCTTTTAGAATACTTATTTCTATTTTTTTGTATCAAAATAAAGTATTTAATACTTTTAATATTATAATTATTATCACAATTACGATTTAATTCACAAACACTTTTATTATTTCTTCTTTTTAAAATTTTTGACTCTATGAATTTTATAGTTCTTCTTCTTTTTATAATTTTTACTTTTCAATATTTTCTGCTAATTTTTTTTATCATGTTTATTCGTAATGTTATTATAATAATTGTAAAAAAAAGTCTTTGTTATTTTTTTATTTAATAATTTCAAAATATTTCTATTAAAATGGAATACATTGATTTCGTATGAATAAATAGGATTGTAATAAATGATATAACGGGTTTTTTTCCACTGTAGGATTAACGTAATCTTTTCTGGTATAATGATGTAACGTAATCTTTTCTGGTGTTAGCTTCAATTTTTTGATATAAATTTCAATATTTTCAAACATATTTTTATAAAAAATGACTTTTCTCAATTTTTTAACAATTTTTATGCAATTATTATTTTTGTTTCAAATCTATGTTGATTGCTTCTAATATTCTTATTATTGGAAGTTTGACTTACAGATTTAAAAATTGACATAATTTAATAAATATATAAACTTAAATGTTTCCAAAGTTTAAATTTTGATTATATTCTTCATTATTTATAATAAAATGCATGATCTTCATCATTAATTAGCACATATTTTATAACTTAACTTAGTATTATAGTTCCTATTGTTGTATTCACTGTAATTAGTATCCTTATATCAAGAAGGGTTATTTATATTCACATCAATAGAATTTTCACATGAAAATTTATTAAAAGTATCTTGCAGTTTAATATACTTTTTGTTTCAAAATACACGTTTCTTAAGTTTCTTAAAAGTTGATAACCTTTGCGAGAACTATATCCATCATTTTTTCCTCTCTAACATAATGAAAAATACCAGATTGTTCACCTTCACCTAAATAATGATATCCATAGGAATCTGAGCCTATTTCAAATCCTAATATTATCTTTTATCAACAAATGATAAAACAAAGGAAGTATAAATATTAATTCTCTAATCCAATAATAAAATATGTGTTATGTTTTAGGAAAGTTAATATCAGATTCCTTTGAAATCGCGAACATAAAGTAAGAAATTTAAACTCTCCAAACATGAACACGCAGAAATCCAACAATCATTAAAATAACACAAAACAATGTAATAAACAAATCAAGATATCAAACTAAGCCCATTATATGACACTAAAATTGTAACTTATAAGCGATAATGCTCAAACCACAATAGATTAGCTCCGAGGGAAAATTAAATTTAAGAAAATTGCCTATTAGCCAGTCACCGAAATATAAATCCGAGTATTTGTATATTTTGTTTCTTTTACAGATAAGACGACAACTAATAAGTGCTCTGCCCTCTTTTGCTGGTAAAACAACTCCCACTAAGTGGGAAAGGATGTCCTTCAGTTTTTTTTACAAATACTAGAATAAAAATTGCAAGCCCTTCTTTCACAAGCAGACTAGGTAACTCTGTCACCGATTTGGGTTGATGTGATCTATATCGCACTAAATATTCTATTACATCTCACAGGTGCTCTACAGAATTCAAGTCTAGGCTTTGAGCAGATCAATGTGATTTCTGAACACACATAACACAAAACCACATATACATAGTTCATACAGAGTGGACAGGAGAGCTATCCTGTTGAAACAAGAATGAACCCATTCAAATATGCTGCCGCATTGTAGGCAGCTTGGAATGGTCCAAATGGGCTTTAGTTTCGAGAGTTTGTACAGGAACAAAAATGCTGAGACGAAGCCATGAATAAAACCGCTAAGTATTATGGACTCAACATCAAATTTAGATCACTGCAAGCAACACTTGGCATTGGAATCGATAAAGTTTGGTTTATAAGCAGCGGCTCTGAAATGGAAAGAATGAGTTCGAAGTTCGCCACGTAATGTCATTATGCTGATGTGGCCTCCGGAGGCATCTTTGAACTGTTGAACATTTTTTTTTCTGTTGAATCCATACGATTAGCTTTCACAATTATCTTCAGAGTTCTGTGGTTCCTGTCTAGACAAGATTGCGGTTGAACTGTTATAGTTCCTAGATGTTTCTACTTCCCCATATCCTACTATACAGTAGAACGGGATACT
Source organism: Nephila pilipes (assembly GCA_019974015.1). Lineage (NCBI taxonomy): Eukaryota > Metazoa > Arthropoda > Arachnida > Araneae > Nephilidae > Nephila > Nephila pilipes. Next base: position 519,379 of record BMAW01004382.1, read on the forward strand.
CTTACCATCACATAAATCTCATGAAATAATTTTCCATGGCAATGACAAATAATCACTCCTCCACTTTTTTCCAAAATAATTTAGCTCGCCTTTCCTTTCCATTGTATTTTCTAGTTTTGAAATTATGTTTCGAACTCGTCTGTCATCTTTTATATTTGTCTGGGAGCAAACTGCTAATCATCAGTGATAAAATCCATTGTTAAGAGGAGTGTCTTAATATATATATATATATATATATGTGTGTGTGTGTGTGTGTGTGTGCGTGCGTGCATGCGCGCGTGTGTGTATGTGTGTGTAAACCAAGAAGACATAAGCCAAATCATAAAAAAAAAGGTAAAAATTGCAAAGAAAAATGTAGATGAAAAAAAATCATTCAAAATTAACTGAAAAAGAAGAATTATCTAAGATTCAAAAGAAAGTAAATTAAGCGAAAAATAGATAGGCGAATACCAGAAATGTCAAAAAAGATACAGTAATTGAAAAAAAAAAATGTAAAACACCAAGAGATTAGGGAAAAATGGAAAATAGTATATTTAATTTTGTAACAGGTTTTACACTTTTAAGCTGGGTTAATTTAGAATTATTTACAAAATTATATACTTCAACAAAGTGTATTATTAAAAGATGATTATTAAGCCAAAAATAAACTGACAGCAAAATCAAAATCATTAAAAAGCAATGAAAGCCCGATTAACTCATGAAAAACAAAAAAAAAAAAAAAAAAAAAAAAAAAAAAAAAAAAAAAAAAAATTTTATAAAAAATTAAAAAAAATTTTTATATTAACTTTATGTAATATATATATATATATATATATATATATATACACGCGAGTGTAATGATTTCCTTTCAATCTAAATAGTTTCCTTCCTTATCTTTTATTTTAAATATCATAGTACTGCATTCATCGTTATTTCCTGATATCTTTCCTTTTAATAAACGCCATCATCAATTGCTACTGAAAGCATTTTCCACGGTCTGAACAAATAGGGATATCCCCCCTACCGTCAATTAATTTCCTTGCAAAATACCTAAAGATCCCTACATCATCAGCTCTATGTATATATATATATATATGAATTAATATATATATATATATAAATATTTGATATATATATATTGTTCGAGAGCAACTTAATTTTAGAAATAATATTACATGGATTTCTCAAAATATAGTAATCATCATAGAAATATAGTAATCATCGAAAAATCATCAAAACGCACAATGTCTTCCAATTGTATTATTAATTTTTAATTGATATATAGTAAATCCTCCTGTCTTCTTTACAACTTAATACAGATTAAACTAATATTCTTTTAATCATTATTAGTCAAGAATAATGTATGTGAGCTTGAGTTTTGTAAATTTTGGATAAATTCATTTCTGTCTAAATATAAAAATTCGTAAAGAAAATGTCAGGTCTTTGCCATCTTTTCGAAATTCTAACACAATATGAGCTAAAATTCATATAATTATAAAAAGTTCTTTAAAGGAATGTTACGAATAAAATGCGGAAGAAATATCCCCGATATCACATCTCCACTCACGTAAATCCTGTTAGTTCTAAAACACATTTAATAACCTCGCAAAATATCAACGCCACTGTTCTTTTTCTTCTCCTGATCTTAACAAAGACGAAAAAAAGCCACTGTTTGAGAACAAAAGGGATTGCCATCTTCTACATCCTTACACTTAAAAACTTAAGGCAGTCGAAAAAGTATCGTCTGAAAACGGATGTTGCTATCCGGAGGAGAGGAAATAAATGGAAGAGATGTTCTTTTATTTATTTTTTTCATTTTGTGGCAGATCGGTAGGGTAGCTCTTTCAATTGCTGCTGACAGGTAACCTGGATTTGGGTTTGAAACGTTGCCTTTGCATCTCAAATGGCCTCTGAGCAACTCATAACTCTGGATTTTCTTTAGGTTTCTTTGGAAAAAAATAGATGGTCTGACTGAAATATCCGGAGCAATGGATCTTAAGAAGTTTATTACGATATCGAGTTGGCTTATGACAAGAGAATCAATAAGGATTTCGAGCTCTATTCGCTCTTTTTATTTATTTGTATAGGACTCGACAGAATAGACGTTTATTATTTTTTTTCTTTGTCGAATGTGCATATAATTCCAGGCTACTTTAGAAAAGTGCATTTTATAGGTTTGAATTTCTTCTCATCTTGAAATATAGGTATAATTCGGTGCTCCCTTCAACGTGAAGAATTTTGAATTATTAAGCATTAGAGATTGTGCACAATTTTAAAATTACAATAGTTTTGAACTCTAATTGTTTGGCTTTTTTTTTAAACAATATGCATCTTTTTAAATACTTCTTTCAATATATTTTACACCTTTACTACAACTGAAGAAGCTTTTGGCTTCTTCAGAATGTAACTTTTTTAATTTTAAAAGAGTTGAAATGAGAGAACAAATCTTATAAGAATAGTTTTGAAGATTAAACTGCTAGAAATAATAAAACTGCTAAGAACTCTCAAAAAACAAAATAATACTAAATTATTCTACTTTAAATGAATAGTTAAAAATTAATATTATCTAAAAATACTCAAATATGTATTTCTATTTATTTATTTATTCATTTTTTCAGTATTAGAAATAGAAATAAAATATTACAAAAGACAAGATATGTTTTGCTGCACATTGCAGCCGAATATTGCAATCAAAATAAATTTATATACAATACGACATTCATGAAATGGAATATCTTTAACGATATTACGGGAGGAAATTTATTAAAACATTACATATGCTTTTAATCTTCCAAAGCAGACAATAAGACTTCCAAAGCAGTTCTGTCAGATTCGGTTTTTGACTGAAATTTAACAAATAAGAAAAAAAAGGGGGGGAGGGGAGAAAAATTGAATGATTTAATTTTATGTTCGATTAAATAATTCTGATTTTCGTAGTTATGTCTTAAGGTGCACTTGATTTTGTGTTGAATGAAAGTCATTTCCACCTTATTACTCGTCAATAGCGAAATAACATCTTTCAACGTTCAGATTAGTTACAATATTACTTTGTAGAAACATTTTCTGATATACAGTTGTGTGACCAAAATTAAGGTAATTAGTTTTTATACATTTCAGCTAACCTGTATGCAAAAAAATAAACTGTTTCATGTATTACAAATAATTATATAACCTTTAAAAGTAAACACTAAATTCTAATAAAAACGGAATTCAAATATTTTCAATATTTTTAAAAAAAATATCTTAAATTTATTCTCAAAAAGAGACGCAAGTATAGATGATTTTAAATAATAATTGGACTGCCAAACTTAATTAGCTAGTTACAACTGTTGTCTTGAGAACAATGTATTATGATCTTAAATGTACAGATTGAAATTTTTTCTTTAAAATGTAATTTTATATTTCATTCACTTTTTGCAAACAAATGTAGACTCGCATGTATTATATTGAATTGTTGGACTAGACAATATTTTGAAATGTTATTTGCACTTAAATTATAGCAAAACCTAAATTAAAATTACATTTATATATTAAGAATAATTAGATGGGAATGGGGCTACTTTTGTTTATATTACAAGGAAACGATACTGGTAAAAATTAGATACAAGAACAACAAAATATACTAAAGCTGTTGGTGACATAAAGATAATAGAATGATGTGCCTTCAAAACAAAAATGTCATCTGAAATAATTAGAAATAACTTGAATGAAATTGATGTGGGTGTGAGTACAAGAGCAGTAAGGTTATCAAATTTTGGACTCATAACTAGGATTTAAAAATAACTGTCATTTCTTAATCTATAGCAACATCAAGAAAAAATTCGGTTTGAAAAGAATATACAGACAGGGTGAATGATCAACAGAAACAGATTGTTTGATCTGATGAGAGCAAAATACATTATTTGGATTACTTAAATTATGTATGTCGTAAAACAGAGAAGTTACATCCAAATTGTAAAGAGTCAAATGTAATGGATCCTACTTCTGTAATATGGACATATATGCCAACAGATGGAACGTTCACGTGTAAATGAAATCACGCCGAATTTATGAAAAAGCATATAGATATCATCTGGAACCGAAACTCCAACCTTGTATTAGTGATCTATTTATCATCCATAAGAAATTCAACGGGATTCAGCTACTTACCACAGCAAAGATTAAAAATACTTTCATTTTAAAGGAATTAAATTATTTGACAAATCAAAAATTCACAAATACTTTACTCTTGTATGAATGCACTATCCAAAAAATAAAACACAGTAGAAGATTTAATTTCATGATGTGGCTCCTTATTATAACAAAACAACTACTTGTGAAGTAGCACTATATTGCGATGTTCTCTTCAACTAACTTTGAGGAATTTTCTGTTTGAATTATTTAAAATGAATCTACATCCCAATAAAGTGAAACTTGATTCATGCAGCTTAGAATGAAATTACGAAGTATGATGAATATATTTGATCAGATTCATGTATAAACTGCGAAGAATTTATTACAGAGAATGGATGGTTGTTAGTTAATCTAAATTAGACGTCTTAGCCAGCCATTATTAACCTATGCAGCAATCACAGGAATCTTAGCAAAAATAAATAAGGATTACAGGAATAGAACCCACTTTCAACTATTCTATTAACTCGAAATCGAGTGAATCGGTAAGAAATTTATTATTATTACAAACGATAATTCAGATGCGTTTTAGTAAAGTTGTGTATTAGAGAAAAAAGTCTACCAAGATCTACACTTGAATAAATACATATTAATTTGGTTCATCTGCTTTCCTCATCCTTTTTATTGCGTAATTTAGTGACTGTATAACAATATTTGTAAAGCTAATTAAATAATAATCAGCGGACATTACAATCTTTTTCCACATGGCTTTGTTGTGATGCTATTATCAAGAACAAAGGATATTTTTCTACTGAATACCAAATATAATAGGATATTGTTTATTACATAGCTTTCAAAAATTAAAGCTGAGCGTTTTAAATATTTAAAATACTTGAATTCCACTTTTTTTCATTTCGATTCAGCTTTAAATTTACTTAAACGTTAAACTGTTCATTTTCTATAATCGTGCAGTTTAGTAAAGTTATTAAATGTTTTGAAAAGTATGAACAATTTTGTCCACCACTGCATAAAATATTTTTAATCCTGTAAGAAACTATTCATCCCATTTCAAATATAACATTGAACTATGTATATTGTGAGATTGAAGAATTCTTAACAATATGAAGTAAATTTTAATAACCAATCGAGTAATATAATTAAAATTGAACATGGTTTAAATATGTTATGAACATCCATTTACTTATGAATTTAAAGATATATTCTCACTCATGTTAAAGAAACTATTTAAAAGTGAATTGTGTTTTCCCCCCCCCTCCTATTTATATATACCAGTGATATTTAAAAAAAAAACAGAAATGCTATTTCTTAAATATTTAAATAAATATGGGTAATATTGAAATAAAATATAATATTTTAATATATATTTTTACACTTGAAGAATGATAAATATATGTCTGAACTCTCAAGAATTTAAAGAACTACTTTCTTTTTAACATTACATATCAATCTAAAAGATACCCTTGCATAAATATTGCTTCGAAAAGGCAATTTCCTTAAAACACTACCCTTACCCTCTAACACAAAAATAATACCAAAACAAAACAAAAAAAAAGAGGACCAACCGCCGTATCTACAATCAGTTATCCCTAGAAGCCACCCCGGAAGAAGAAAAACTTTTTGCCCTTCCTTCCGCCACCCCAGAATTCTTTCCAGAAATCCACACCCCCAATAAGTGCATCCATCTTACCCACACACCCTTCCACTCACCCAATAAACAACCCGAAGATTCGCATTTTCGTCAACAAAAACAAAATCCTTTTTTTTCTCTCTCAACCTTATTTTTTCCATCTCGCCAAAATACACACGAGCGATGATACAGGGGAAAAAAAGAATGCAGCAGACGCAAGGTCCATTTCTTTTGATAGAATAGAAAGAACGACAAAAAAAAAAGTCACATGCACCGTATTCCTTGGAGATATTCTGCAACCCCTATCCTCCAGAGACTGCTGGACAGACACGAGCAGGACTTAAGGAATGCAATCCGGCCTTCGGTACCCCTTGCAAGGATTAGACCCTTGAGAGGCAAGAGTCCCGGACTGTATCCTGTTATATAATAAATTTTCATTATATTGGATTTGGGGTGTGCGGACTTGTTGGTAGGAAGCCCTATTGGAACAGGATTTGGTCGGTGATTATGTGTGGAGAAATATCTGCCTGGAGATTTATCCGAGGTATTTATTCGCCCGCCCAGAGATGGGGCTGTTAATTTGTTTTTTATTATTCTTTTCTGTGGTACAGATTTGTTTTAAGGGACGTAGTGAACAACAGAAATGGTTGGTGAGCGGAGGGAGACTATATATATTTAACAATGGAGAGTTTTCTTCTATTTTGTGTTTCGTACGGAAACAATGAATAGAGTGGAATTTATGGATATAGTTTACTGAGAACAATGGAATAAAATAAATGGAAATGTAAATTTAATATAATGGTTCGGAGAATTTTTGAATTTGTATTTTGATGGTGGTAAGGCTTAGAGAAAGTAATGCAGGCGATTTATGAAAGAGGAGGAAGAATATGTAATGGATAGATGATAATAATACCTGACCAAACACCAGAAGAATAACCATTCAAATAAGTATATGTCATAAATACAGATAAACTATTATACATATCAAATCACCAAAATATTTAAAAAAGACCATATGTTATCGAAAAAACGAACTATAGATGCTTTGTTCAGAACATTCTCATACAGTACAATGAAATAGATATATTGCTTATATTCACATATGATGAAAATTTACTTGTTAAAGGATTTATTTTATGAGACTTAAAGATACATCTCATGCATTTTCATTGGTATTTGGAATTGAAAAGAATTCTGAAATATGTCAATGAAATGTATTACCATTTGTTTCGTTAAATCAAATGAGACTGAAACAAGTGACCGAAAGATTAAGCGAACTCAGGCGATGAATTTAAGAGAATGGATTTTTGTTAAAATGGTATCTGAATCAACATACTTTTTATAGCTAATGAAGATGAGAATTTTTGAGAGTTACTCGAGTTTACATAATTTAATTTGTAATAAATGTGACATATAGAGATACTGAAAAATTTATTGTTAATGGAGCTGTATCAACTTATATGACAACATTTAAGATGGTATCTTATAGTACAAATTTCCACTTCACATTAAGACAGGATTTTAAGGCTTAGATTAAAATAACAGGGCTGATGGTCTTGTTTCTTAAAATATATTTCCAAGAATAAATTGACTATCCAACTCCCGACTTGTCAATAGTTTTATAAAATAGAAGAAAATGCAGCACATATATATATATATATATATATATACAATATTTACCAAGAATAATCTCTACTACTGTTTTTAATAAATCCACGTTAGAAAACCCTATGTTCTAGTTACTGTGATCAATTGTCAAAAAATGGATTTTTAAAGCTAAATTGTGATGGATTCTTTTGATCAAGATTTCGCAAATTAATATACATGTTGTGATTAAGTAGTGATCATAAGTAAATATTTTGATCAGGAATTAAAAGCTCATATATAAATTTGTGATATTCACTATTAAATTTAGTTTTATATTTTGCAAGTAATTTCTTTTAAAGAAATATGTTTACCAACTTACTTCCAAAAAATATCTAAATTTTATTTTCTTAAATTGTTTTTTTTTTCAGAAACGTTTGAGAGATGAACTTAAATTCCATAATTTATAAGCTTAATACTTTAAGATGCCCTTAGACACAGTAGACAGGCGAGATAAATGCTGAGCCTTACGCCTTTTTCTGCAGATAAAATATCACCAACTCCATTAGTTGACGGGGATTTAACTTGGAGAAACTCTAGAAGTCTAGAATCAGAATAATTTTCTAAGAATAATTTTCACGTACTAATATTTTCAATTTTCATATTCATCCTACTTCGAACAACAATTATTTTACTTACCTCAAGCCGAGCCTTATTTTAACTTAACTCTTAAGATGCGAATGTACACTTTTATAACATTCTCAAACGCTTATTTACCATAGTAAAAAAAAAAGACACCAACAAAATCCGCAATTATTTCTCTCTTATCGCATCTAAGTTGTGTTCAATCAAAGTTCACGGCTCAAAAGGGACTAAATTATGGTAGTAATCGATTGATTAACTAAGAGAAAACTGAATTAATTAAACTTATAAAACATATATAATTTTCTTATTACGTAATTCAGTTTTTCGAATATTTGATTTCACATCTGTATATTATAACCCAATTCAAATTTCGTAAAATTCTATTTGTAATAATGTTAATTTCCAAGTTATGGGAGATTAAGAAAATGATTAAGTAATTAAGAACATTAACTAGTATTTAAGTATAAATGAGCTTTTATCGTAATTATTTTCAAAAGAGTTTTGTACCAAATGATAAAGAATTTTTTTCCGTAATGTTGGTTGTAAACTAATAATATCTTATTGTTTTTTTTTTGTTCGAAGTTAAATAAAGAAAGAAAATGCTTGAAAGTCAATTGTATGCTCGCAGAATCCACTATCCTCTATTTTTTTCCAACATGTTTCTATTTAAGATGCGTTCGTTTTATTTTGAAACTCCATTGATTTTATTTTGTAGCTTTTCTGTTTTTATTTTATTACTTCATCGCTTTATTTTTGTAATTTTATTAATTTGTTTTGTATTTTTATACCATTTTTCCTTCGCTGATTTTTAAGAAAATTTGCCTTTTTTGTCACTGTAAGTCATGTGTGATACTTGTGGATCACGGGAATTGTTTCATATGAATTCAAGAAAAAATATTATGAAATTGTAAAAACACTGAAAAAAATAATATTATTGTGAAAAATATTAGTTATTAAACACAGTTAAAAATCAGTAAATTGTAACATTCCAAAATGTTTATATACTTGGCAGTGATGCCAATTTCACCGTTGTGAAACTAAAGATAAAATTCAAATTGGTTATAAAACCCTGAAATCTGAAATTTCATGCAATTCAATCAAATAGCTTAAGAAATATTCAGTGAGAAATTCTATGATATAAGTTTTATATCTGTTCATTGATTACGAGGTCTAGAAAAGTTGTAAAATTGTTATGAATGGTTTGCGCGAAAAAAGTCTAGTACATAGCCCCCTAACAGTTTTTGACAAACATCTCTGGAATATAATGATCAAATTCGAATGAAATACGAAATGTAAGCAATTAGATCATTCTCTATAAAATTGTGCAAAAAACAGAATCCATAATGGAAATATTCTGTTTTTAAAACTCATTAACTATGCAACTATATTTAAATTAAATTAAGTAATTGATCCATGAACAGCACAAGTTAGTCTCCATTTAGCCATGACAGTGATACCAATTTCATCTCATTGAGACACGATTTATGAAATTCATTAAGGGTGTTTAGTTTTTCATTATTATTTTTTTAACTGCACCTTAACTCAATTTAATGTATACAATATAAATGCACAATAATTCTGAATTAAACATTAATGTTCTCAAGCTACTAATAAATGTAATAGAATTAGGGGGGGGAATAAATGTTAATTAACCAGTATTTAAAAATTTCATGTTTCATAAAGGTTTATATACGATCCAATAAGAAAATGAACAGCAAAATTTTATGATTTCAGAAACTAATGCATCATTTGTAAAGCAGAATTTTGAAAACAATTATAAACTTCGATGCAATAAGAAGGAAAAAATGATTTTTATTCAAGTCCTGATGTTTCTAAACATCAATTGATTACAAACATCGATTTTAAAATTTCTAGTATGTATTTACAGTTTGAATACCCAGATTTTTCTCTACAAATATTTTTGTGAATAATTTCTGTAATCATATCTTTTAAAGACATAATACTCGAATTATATACATATTTAAAAATAGTAACTAAAATGATAAAAAGCTGAAAATATAGAATATGTCATTGCGGATAACTAATTTTAAAACTGAATTTTGTGTTTCTAGTTTATGAAAAAAAAAAAGATCAATCCACTCGGAATTCCATACACAACTGACAAAGCTAACATTTTATAAAACTGAAAAATAAGCAAATACAAACAATTTAGCAATCGTATTTACATTTAGAAAAGAAGCAGTTTTGTCTTAAATTATAATTTGTCAAAGTTCGTTGAAAACAAACGTGTCCTTAGAAGGAATCAACAAAATCCAATATTCAAAGTAAAAATAATCTGTCATTCCAAGATACAATTTCATATCTCTAAGTTGAATCCTTCTTTTTGAGATTTCATTTTAATTCGAAGGATTTTCCCCCCATTTAGATTGTAATAACATATAATTTTTTATTTTCTACGACATCTCGACACTTTTATGTAAATTTATTCAGTGAAATCTTCATGCCGCTGCTCTTCCTTCCACGAATGAATCAGCAAGACTTTTGTCTTCAAACAGACCTACTCTCTTATTCAAAAACTCCTCCAAAACATATGGGCAAAGAAAACCATTTTTCTCCATCTTCGAATTTCAAATTTTCCCTTCTGGTGCCACACGATGTAAATAAACCTCGTTTTGTTTTATTCGGTGACACGTTGTCATACCGATAGTGTCAAACCTGTCCGTTCCGACGCTCGTGCTACGTCAAATTTCAGAGAAATTCTCATGTAAAAGTCATTTCAGGTGGTTCCTTTTGGCTCTGCAGGAAATTTCACCGCGATCTCTCTCTCTCACTCTCTTTTCGCTCGCTGCTTTTGTTCGAGGCAGCTCTTCAACGAACTTGCTTATCTAAAATGGGATCCACATAAACAAAAGGTGAGAATGACTTTTTTCCAAGAGAGAGCGGTCTTCGGATTCTTCTTTGCATATTAAATAAGATGTGGCAGGCGACGAGACAGTTATGTTCGCGATTGTAGAAAGTTTCAGTCACAGTCAAAAAAAAAAAAAAAAAAAAAACTCGGTGACCAAGATAGAAAATAGCAATTTACGAAACCGAAACGACATGATATTTGTTTGAACAAAATCCTTTTGTTTGTGAATTACTAAGAATTCAGAAATTGTTATGCATGAAATATACTTAGTTAAAATGGAATTCAGGAAATGAATTTTAAAAAATATTGCAATGAAAATAGTTTCTAGCATTTTCTCTGCAATGAGAATGAAATATTTTAATAATTTTGAGTAGTTTGTTCTTATTTTATAAGCTTTTACTCTGTTCTATTGATTTTTCCCTTTTCGGCGAGCCCATATTTATTTTCTAAAGTTTATGCAAAATTATAACAATTGAAATAAACTGCTTCTTAATGTTTACTTTTATAAAACTCCTCTCTCAGCAGTCAAGAAGAAAGATAATACTTCAGAATACAGGGATAGATCATAGGAAATATTAATGGAACTGTAGTAATTAATGCATAGGAAGTATTGTGATTATTTTATACCACCTTTAACTTTAATAGTTGATGTACACTAAATTGGAACTTAGATTAAAATAAAATCTTAATTTCCACTTGTATCTCATAATTCACTTAAATTTAATAACAATAAGATTATATAAATTAGTTTTTCTAAAGAATGGGCTAATTTTTTTGTTTTTCTCTGTTGTGAAGAGTCATAAATACGTTTGATGAAATAAAAGAATGATTGATGTTTTAGTTTGATTTTTTTTTGAGTCTCAGTCGTAACCCGCAACACTTTCTCTGAAACTGAAAAAATTCACAATATCTTACAACATATTTACTAAAAGACAGTCGTTCTTCTTTAAAAATAGAATTTAATTCAACTGATAAAAACAATATTTGCTGTAGAATTAAATCATGTGAGAAATTATTATTTGGGTAAAACATTCTTCCAACGAATTGTTCAGTTTTACCAACGAAAATGTCAATTTGATAAAATATGTATGGGCTGCCCACAAATGAAAGTGGCAATGCTGTAATAACTCAGCCACTTGAAGAGAAATATGATTGTGCATGCCCCAAAAGCATACTGGAGTATCCAAAGAGTACTAGGAATGCATGCGATATCGTCAGATCCCACCCAATGCGTGCGTGATAGCGAAGGAGCACGGTTAAAGGCATCGTTCGCACCATGGATGCCTCCAAAACTGTGTCAACGCGCAATCGTATTATTTTTAAAAGCGGAAAATGTGACTGCAAGTGAAAGCTATCATCTAATGCAAATTCTGTACGGCACGGAGTGTATGAGTCGCAGATCGGTATTCCGATGGTGTAGGGAGTTTCGTAGTGGAAGATGCAGTACTGAAGACAGGCCACGACTTGGTCAAGCAAATGTGATTATCACCAAGGAAGCAGTCGCAGATGTGGATCGTCTAGTGAGAATTAATTGACGAATCACCACTCGAGAAATATTGGAGAAAATGTCTATGAGCAAAGGAAGTTTTCACAAAAATTCATCGCATGTCTGTTTTCATGCAACACCTTATGCGGTATCACGAAATGGGATACCAATTCCTTTCAAGAATTATTTTCGCCGATGAAACATTTTGCCATCACTTTGATCCAGCCACCAAAAGCATGACCATCGAATGACTACACCCTTCATCCCCATGACCGAAGAAGGATCACCCGTAAACTAGAGCTGATAAAGTCATGTTAACGTTCTTCTTCAATGTCAATGACCCACTACTGTTGGAATGGCTACCTACGGGCGCGACTGTCAATATTGACACTTACTGTGCTACATTGCATGAACTGAGAAAGGATATCTAGTTAGAAGCGCCGACGTGGCATGTTGTTACGCGGGGTTATCATCTTGCATGATAATGATCATTCTCCTGTGGCTGTGGCGTGCCAAACATTGTTATGGCAATTCCACAGGGAGGTTCTCGAACATCTCCCTTACAGCTCGGACCTATCTCCATGTGACTATTACATCTTCGGCCCACTCCCAAAAACTCCGAAGGGGCGGGAATTTGCCGACGATTATGAGGTCCAAGTTGCTGTTGAGAATTGGTTCCACAACCAACCCCGGAGTTTCTTTACCCAGGGTATTCATCATCTCATTGACCGCTGGGACACTTGTTACAACCTAAAAGGTGACTTTGTCTAGCCTATCTATTACGTCTGAATTATTTCTTTCCTTTGTATTAATATTTAAATTAATACCATTAAGCCATTTATCAAACCGACTGTAGAGCCACTTTCATTTTCCGTTTTGTACAGCTTTAAGTAGCGCGTCTTTGTATCTCTGAAATTTGCATTACTTTAATGAAAATATTTTTATTGAAATAAATTATATTTGTATATATATGTGTGGATTATATAAATCTCAACAAACAAATGAGAAAAAAGCATAATAAGGAAAATTATAATCAATCAAAAAGAACAAGTATAATGGGTTATATCGTTTATCAATGTCACATCAAGTAAATCCAGCATTAAAATATCACGTTCAACATAAGGAAGGTAATAGGAGTGGATATGAAGACTCTCTCTTCAATTCAAAAATTTCTAGAATTTAAAATTGAAAGAGTATTTAAATTGGTGATTAAATATTTTCCTCCATCAATTGAATCTTACAACGTCAAGAAAAAAAGAAATACTGAGTAAACTTTCTGAAGACGCAGAAATGTATTCGCATGTTGAACATTCATTACCAAGAAATACTTTTAACAAATTGGCAGAAAATTTCACGCCATTTTATATGAATTTTTAAAAGATTAAAATATTTTATCATATCTAGATATATTTTTTATTATAATGTGTAATATTTTACTTCCGATTAGATATCTCAAATGATTCAATGTTTACAAAAAAAAAAAAAATAAATAAATAAAAGAAATGAAAATCAAAATAGAATGTGTCTTAAGTCTGGTTCAAAAGATCTAGAAAATATATGTAGCAAAACAAAAAGTAACGAATTTTAAGCAGTACTTAAATTTAAAAATACATTTTCATAAATCTGTATTTCTTTTTTACTTCCCTTGTTTTGAAAATTAAGATTGTAACACCTATGAAACAAAGAACTTTAATTTAAAGGCTGTTATATAAACTTGGCTTAATATAGGACACCTACAAATCTTTGAACATAAAAAAAATTATTTACTATCGCCTTTTCATCAAAAAAATAAATTTTACGCAGGAAATTGAATAAAAATGTTCGGTTAAAATAATTCCTATATACCCTAAAAATAAGGAATACAATTTAAAAAAAAACATGCGCATATATATAGATCTGTATATTTGCACTGATGAATCCTTTATGTTAAAAATCAAATGAAGACATATAAAGAAGCATTTAATTCCATTTAGGACATAATTATTTTCGTAAAATAACAGAACTTTACTTATCGAAGCGAATAAAAAAATCCTAATTACCAGCATAAGATAATTTAATTTGAAGCAAGTGCTGGAAAACTATTGTAAAATAACAGAAATGGCTTTTTCTTAAGATTAAGACCAAATTAATTTGCAAAATTAATCCTAAGCCGTAAACTAATTAACTTTTTCAGCTTTTCAATTAAAGCATAAGCTAAAAGAAGGGATGTTAGAAATTTAATTTCTGAAACTGTGTGAGTTCAAAATATTCCCTCAGAAATTGAATTAATTGTTTTTGCTAGAAACAATTATGTCTGTGCTATATGATTTCACATTAAGAGAGAGAGAAGGAGGTGTTGCTTTTTTAATATAGTAAAATGTATTTAAATTGATATTGAGCTATTTTTTAAATTTTATTTAGTCAAATAGAGTAGGTATTCAGTAGTTTGTGTCAAAAGCAAGTAATTCCGAGCCAAGTTCGAATAATGCAGATGCCACCTGAGATGGAATGCACTCTTTTATATTTGTTCTTAAAGAAGATCGTAGGTGGAATTTAGACTTTACCTCCGTTGATTCTAAATGATACTTATCTACTATTAAACTTCCACACTTTCCAGTTTAATTTCACTATCATTCCTTTTGAACAAAGTAAATATTTTATTAGCTAATCAATGTATTTAAAAATTACATTTTAGCTTGAAACAATTTTATATTAATATTTAAATGTAAATGAAATATTTTCAGCAAATGGTAATGAAATGTCTTATGTTTCGATTCTTTTCGATGCTTTTTCGTCAGAAAATTATCTCAACGAAAAGTCAACCATTCATAAATTTAAGAAAAGCTAACATTATTTTTATGATCAAAAGTATTCAATTATTTCAGTGAAAACATCACATCACTTAAAATATTAAGGACAAGGAATTTTTCAAGACTATTTCCTTACAGAAATCCAACATTCATCTTCTGAGCTTCGAGTAAAACTTTTAAACTTTTTAACTATGTAACAAAGATTTCTCAGTGTTCAAAAGAAGCAAAACTACGACTAGAATAGAAAGTATAGATATATCATATGCAATTAAATGAGTTAAAAAAAAGGTTTAACAAGGGTTTATTCTAAGAGAATTTCTCATAATTATAAATAAATTCAAATGCATTGAAGAATATAATTTTTCAAAAAGGTAACGATGTTCAATGTGAGCAACATGTGGAGAGTAGGTACGTTAATGTAAGCAGTTAAATTCAATATGATTGTACATATTTCTAAATGATAATCTATCTCCAACTGTTTATTAGCATATTGAGGTATTATGAAACATATTGCAGAAAAGATACGCTATTTGAATAGATCCAAACTACGAACATTTAGTTGATATATAACTAATTTAAATCAGTATTTTGCAAAAGGTTCAATGGCGCTTAACCTGTAAAATTCAAAAACTTAACAGTAGGACTTCTTTTTCTCATCCTAAACTCACAAAATACATTTAAGAAGAATAATTTTTAAAAAAGGCTTCGAAAATTATTTATCTGGGGAAAACAATAGTAGATGTAAAAACAGTAAAAAACTGCGTATATTTACAGTTTGTTTACTCAATTTACAACTGCTTATTCAAAATTTTCAGAAATTTAATTTCATTTGTATAAACATGCATACGCAGACACGTTTCTAGAGTCTGACTGTGAGCACTGTCGACTCGGTTTCTATTCCCAGTTGTTTCGGCTTGAGTATCTGGTATAAGTCAGCTCAACCCATCAAACCACTGGAGTCGACAAATGAGTACCAAATTCGTGTAGGAAGAAGAAGCACTCCCTGATGGGACTTTTTAGGGCCAGGTAGATTTTAATATATATATATATATGTGTGTGTGTGTGTGTGTGTGTGTGTGTGTGTGTGTGTGTGTGTGTGTTTGTGTGTGTGTGTGTGTGTGTGTGTGTGTGTAATTAAAAGAGTTATTCAGATATATATAAAGGAATAATTTAAAAGAGATATAAGATATTAATAAAAATTGTAAAATAATTAATATTTACGTAAAACATTGGTTGAAAAATCAAAGATAAATAGAAAGAAAACTGCAAAAAAATAAAATATAATATATTAAATTATTTGGCTGAAGACAGTTATGCTTGGTAAGAGTCATTTTACTGGCCAAACTTTCCCAAAGAGAAGAATGTTTTGCAACGAAATGGTATCTAACCAAAATTTCAAAATAATGAATATACCATAAGCAGACGAATAAGTAAAATACATAAGAAGATACACAAGATATATCACAAACACAAATAATAATAATAAATGTAAGTTATTATTCAGAAGATTAAAAAAGATAATTAAACTTACACAAGGAGAAAGTCACATGTAAAAGAAACACAATGGGAAGGAACGAGCCAACAATTGTATAGTAGTAGTGGAGAGCAATGCCATCTCTCTCTTATATATATATATATATATATATAACTGACTGCATAATTTAATTTCATGAGGATGGCGATACAAGAGAACGAAAATTCTAATTCATATTTTGCGTGAAATGTTAATAATTTTCAAATTACATTTTTCACTGTCATCATTTTTTTTTTTTTGTGTAAAAACGAGAATTCTACGGTGAAAAACATGTGTTTTCAATAAAGTTTCTTTCCCTTAAAAAAGAAATTTTAAGTGATGTTTACATAATTATGTACTTGATAACGATTATCCACACTCATAAAAAGAATAAACGTACAGAATTCCAACACAAAAACAAAATGACGGTTACAAGCAAAAAAAAAAAAAAAAAAACTCAATCAAAAGTCTACAATGGAAAACAGGAAAAAAAAACAGGACATTTCAATTTTTCCTCTTTTTCTTATGCTCATCATTTCGACTTAAATACTTCATAATTATGAAAAAGTGTGGTTAGAAAATAGAAAAAAAATCATGAATTCATTAACATTATTTTAATGGCGCTACAAAGCCATTTTACTCTTCCTTGTTGTTTAGTCTTAATAAAGAACCAGAAAAACTTCAGACGATCTTGAAGAAAAAAATTCAATGTTGCCACATAGGAGAAGCGTAATTGGTGCTTTCTAATTAAGAAGAATTTTTAACAGCGACATAGAGATAAAAGAGAAAACATTAAACAAGTATGGTATACATTGCTTAGAAATTATAGAAGGAAAAAAATACCTAATTTTCTGAGGGGAAAAAAATCGGTTTCTCATACTTTCTTTCATTTCCGGTTTCTCCCCCTTAACATTCGAAAACCAAAAGAGTAATGCAATTAAACAAAATCTTGCGCTTTCTTCAAAGCGTTTTAACGAATGATGATGCGATTATCTAAAATTTTAACGATTCGAACCAAAGCATTTTTTATGAGGAATCAAATTATTTTAAAAGAAGATGAAAGAATTTAATGCAAGTCGTATTAATAAGCAGATTTCAATCATTTGCAGCTTTTTTTTGCATTATTTTTCAAAAAAAAATGTTAATACTTGCTAACGAAGCAATTTTTTGTTCAATTTTCACAATGTAATTTTTAATTACCATTGTTAACAGTTACATTGTCTTAGAAATATGTAAATAATTATTCTAATAGAAATATTTTTGTTCAAATTGTGTAATAACTTTAATAATAGTTAAGACTTATAATTAAGAGATTAAATTCAAAATACTTTCTTCGATATAAAATTTTATTTTCAAAATAAATATTTGTTATTTTTTAAAATTTGAGAATTTTTAAAAACATAAGTATTGGCTAATTAATGATTAAAAATCGATGTACCAAAAAGTTTTTTAATTAAATATTTCAGTCAGTTACTAGTGAATGGTAAGATATTTTCGCTGCTGAGCGAAAAATATACACATACTGAAGCTATATATTTAATTTTACATATTTATTACATTCACAATAAATTTCTGAAGAAGTCAGAATTATTTATTTAACATGTAACACAAAGTAGAAAACTAGCTTTAAGTTATCTTTGTCTCTCTTTAAAACTTTTTAAGCTAAAAAAATATTCGAAAGTAAAGCTATTTGAAATTTAAAAAAACCTTTTTAAGAAACATTTTAATGAATGATGGGCTCAGGCTTCATGGAAACTCTGACTCTCTTTCTGTAAGCAATTAGTTGGTAGACACTCTGATTAAATTAAGGTTTCCTATCCACCTTATATATCGTATGCATGTCATCTTTTCTAACCACGACATGTTTAATTAACCACGTATGTATTACAACATTTCTCGTAATAGTTAACAATTTAGTTGAGCTACTTAAAGTCTTGAAACGCACTTGTTTTAAGTTTATTATCAAAACGATCAGAGTTTAAACCCGTCAGAGATTTAACTTACAAATATCCTCTTTCTAATATTTGGCCGTTATCCAATTCAGTTGACTTTGCCTTCATGATCCCAACTTAGGTGACTATTTATCATGGTGCATGAAATATAAATATGATTTACAAGGCTTAAGTCATATTTGTATGATTATGTAAACATAAATGATTTAAAGGGTAAAATTTTATTTATATCTTTATTGGCTTTTAAGAACCTGGAGATATAGTACAAGAGCTGTAGAAAATAATTAAAGAACTATTTTTTTCAACGATTTAATACAATATTAAATGCGAAAAATTAAAATGAAATCTAATAAAAGGATTCACTAATTAGATATAGTAATACAATGAGAAATAATACAAACTGATTTGGAGTTTTTAATTTTTCTTCCTATCCCCCCTATTCTTTGATTTTTATTTCATCAGATTTCAACTATCCAATCGTACAAAAGGCGATCCTTTCTGTAGAACTCCTTTATTATGCAACAGCTTCAGTAAAAACACATTGCGCGACTTCGAGGGAAAATCTTGGCTTAAAAAAGTCTCACATTTTTGCAAAAGTTATACAAAGAACATATTTTGTAATGAAATGGAAATTCAACGCAGTATGAAAGTTATTTGGCTTGTTTTCCCCTTGAGCACACACCTCTGTAACATCCTAACCTTTCAGGGCCTATATAGGTGGAAGTGGATCAACTACATGTTTTCATCGGTACAACGTGTAGAAGCCCCATACAATATACATTTTAACTGTATATATTCCACATGTGTACCTATACAGAGGCTCTCTGGACAATCCATAATAATTCATATTGTTCAGTGTTTAAACAAAGTAATTGGTCGAAAATGTACTCGAAACGTTTGAGTTATCTACAAAGAATTCATACAGAATGTATAATAGGATTAGATGACATATTACAGTATGATAAGAATAGAAGAAAGGTTTCTAGTTTCCTAATAATTTCGAAAATATGTTTGGTAAGGATTTTTTTTCCGAATTCCTTCCCTTATACATATAAATTTAAAAATAAATCAGATGATGGGCTAAAAATACTTTAAGTTTTTATACAATTTTTTTAATCAATTCATCAAAAGCTTTACAAAAAAAGTTTTTTTTTTTTAAATCTTTTTATAACATGCAAGAAAGGCTTACAAAGTTTTAGCACTGACATCATCAAGATAATAGACATCAAAATTATGATCTATCAATATATACATCAGGAAACTGTTTAAAGAACTTCTGCGTAGTTTCCAGACAGGGAAGGATTTAGGTTTGATGAGGCCCTAGATTATCGAAAGTATTGGAGCCGATGTGCGAGTATGTTCTTCTCCAACGGTCCTTAGTCAACGATAAAATATTGCCGAGTCTAATGTTGGATATGATACGTGTTAATACATGGACCTAATGCCTATCTTAAGCCATTATCTCATTGCAAAATGTGAATTTCATCAGAGTAATAGTTTGAACTTCAATATAATTAAGTAGAAACTTGTTAATTTCTCGATTAAAATGGGTTTATTTTTATTCATAACACACTGAATAATGTAAACACATTGACAAATATTTGTAATATATGGCAACACATTTTAAAATCTCTTATTTCAACATTTTAAAATCTGATCTTTCAGCAGTTTCTCCGAAAAATAACAATCTGAGCTTTTTGAAATCCTCTGAAGGCTTCCGAGTCTTAGGCTGAAACCTGCGCAGCCAACAGGGAAGTCCGTCACTAGTTCTAGTATTTAACCTACTTTCTCTTCCGAATTACACCGCCATAACAATTTTTAAACTTAAAAATAACTTTTGCTTTACTCATCTCCCCTACAGATTTAAAAGCAAAGCACACATCTGAAAGATTTAATAACAACAATCGCATCATCATCAACAATGTTTCTTATCGTTTCAATCAGAATCAATTTTTATCCACACACGCTTCCTGAGAAGGAAACTTTCCAACAATCCATGTGGTGACAGATTTAATATCAACAAAATGTGGTTTATAGCTACGACCGAAGAAATAAAGGAAGGAGGGACGTAAGGGAATATCTGTTGTTTCTTTCTCCCAGCTAGCTGCCGTTATCGCTAGATTGTAATGACTGACGAAAATTGGTTGGCCTCATAAGAAAAGAACAAGCGATTAATACCGGGGTCAGTTACGGTCAGAAGTCTCGACTAAATCAGAAATCAGATACTTATGGCGCCGGACTCTCCAGATAGCACGGCTGTTGCTTGCTCTTAAACTGTTTTCGTCCGATCAGCAGTATTATTTCGGCGATTGTTTTGTTGGAAAGCTACTGCTTTTTTCGTTATGATTAGTGATGATAAGGTGAAGTTAGTATTTAGGATATATTATATTATAAATGAAAAACTTTGTTGACGGGCATTTGAAAAATGTAGCGACATTAGGCAATGATTGTAACACATGAAAGGTCTTACGATTGAAAAAAAACTTACATAGTAAAATTATCAGATATGAAAAAGTAATTAGTAAGGATAACTTTTTTTTGTTACATTATTTTATACTAAAAAATTCATCAGTATCATTAATAAGATTTCATTAATCATTTAATGGTTATTTATTAATGTCACATTTAGAAGCAATGAGAGTTTTTAAATTTTAATTTGCCATGTGGCTTAAAAATATCAGTCAAAAGGAGATAATTTTTTGGCACTGAAAATACTTATGATGGTTATGAGATTAAAACGCGCTGCTTCAATTCTTAGTAAATGATTTTAATAAGATCAAAATTTCCCACATAAAAAGAATTAAAGCATTTTTCAAGCTTCTTGAATTCATCTCAATTCAAAATTACTTGTTCATGGATTAGTGGAACGTTTTAGTACTAGAATTCTTTTTAAATTTGTTTTTAACATAAATTTATAATTATAATTTCTTTGCTTAATCATTTATTATTTTGTAGTTTTGACATGCTCAAAAAATTAATCTGTGTGAAATTATAATGAAATTTTTATGATACAAATCATGAAGGGAAGTCATTTTTAGTAAAAAAAAGAGTTGGCCAGTTTGTAAAAAGAAAAAAATATTTTGATGAGGATAAGTATTTTTTACAATTCTTTCGATATATAAGATACGTTATGAAACTGAAATAAAATATAAATAGATTTTAAACTCAAAATTAAATGATTTTTCTTCATTATTGAATTAAATGTTTTGTACATTAAATTATACTCAAATGATAATTAATAATTTCTCAATATAAGTTTATTTATACTAATGGCAAAATATCTGCTAGTTTTATGCAATCAAGGCGAAGAGGAATTAAGCATTTAATTAATTTAACCTACCGAGAGATACAATTTAGGTATGGAAAGTTTTTTTTATTCGAGTTATTTTCTGTTAGTAAAATATTTAATTCCTATTCCTTAAGGTTTTCGGCTTGGTAAAACTATTTATCGCGCCTTGTCCTCCCTACACGGAAATGTACTTTTTTAAAATTCTTAAATTGATAAATTTATATTTTGAACTTTCTGGTACCAATATTCATTTTTGTGACACTTTTGTTTATTTTGCGTATGTGAATGTAAGGAAAGAATCAAAATGCAGTTATATATACAGGTATAATATTACAAGTTTAAGTCGTCGTAATAAAAATGAATAAACATCCATATTCAGTACGAAAATGGGTGCATTAAGAAATATATTGCAAAGTTTTCTAAGCTTTCACAATATCGAATAATAATGGCTTCATCAGAATTTTTATCCAAAATCTTTTGTTTAACCACTCGCTTTCGTTTTTAACATCACAAAATTCATCAGTCTTCTTAACATTTCATTTAATTGCTTTTAAAATATAATCCCATTGTCTCTCATGTTTCCTTTTTAAGTAATTGCAATACTTTCAAAATTTCGGTAAAAACTATTCACTTCAGGTAATTGGAAATTTTTAAGGTATCAACTCTTCTCTGAAAAAATTATTCCCTTAATCTGATTTGATTAATGGATGATTTATATTCAGAAATAGTTTTCTTCTTAAATTTTAGAAATGCCTCATAACATAACAATAGAAACAGATTTTAAAACTTAGCTCAAAATATTTATAAAACTACAATGCAAGGCATGTTGGTTTAATTTAAGCAATAAAAACTTATTAACTTTTGAATAGATTTTTACAAAACATGCACTTATACTTTACACGTGATAAGCGCATATTATAACATAACTTAGGTATAGCATAATTTTAGCAAAAAAATTATGATGTTTATACCATTGAAAGAAAATTAAAATATCTATGAACAGGCGCAGTTTACCTGGTTTTTTTTGTTCTATTTTATATGATAAAGGTATGATTTGCTTTATGTTTTCATTCTTTCCGAAGTGTTTTGAAATTTAAAAGAATGGGTACACCAATCGATATTAGTATGTATTTAATTTATTTCACTGTCCGGCATTTTTCTTTTATTTTAAGTAAAACATTAATTGAGAGTGATGCGATCCTTATATATTCCAAATTCTGTTCATAATTTCATGTATTTTCCATGTTAATTTTAACTTTATTTTGTATAGTGCAAACATTTTGTAATTAAATAATTAAAATTGTCGCATTTTTTATAATTTAATAATTTAACTTCCTATGAACTGTTTATTTTTCAATTTCTCTAGATTGAAGTAAATTAGAAAGAAATATACGTATTTTTTTACTATGGCATGAATCGTTACTCTATACATGTTTTAATTTTATATTACACATAAATCTAAGCTTTTAAGATTCTTCCTATGATAATACAGAATTAAAAGCCCCGTCTACTTCAGATCTTTTCAAATATTAATCCTATAAACATTTTATTATCTTCTCAAACTTAGACTATTTTATTTATTTGAGTGTAACAAATTTCATTCCAAAGAGTCAGAAATAAGGAATTTCCTTTTATTACTACATATTCTCACTGAATATAGAGAGTACAGCTATTTTTTTTTTTAAATATAGGTTTGAAAACTGTAAGTGATTCCTTGGACGACGAATAAAAAAAAGCATAAATGGAGGGGGAAAACTAAACAGATAAAAGTTACGCTTCTTTTTGTTGCACATGTCTTATCTATTTTCAATTAACAAATGAGTCTGAATTTGTGGAAGTACTTAATGATTTCATACGATTAACACTAAAATTAAGAATTCAAAATGGTTGATAAAGGGAAGTCACTGTGATTTGCTGCGTTACTTAACGCAGTTTCTAGAACATAATTACGTATGACGTATTTACTGGGTTTGTCCAATAAATAACAGGGCTGATTTTTTCCCGCGAATGGTAAGGGGTGGTGGATGGTCTCTATTGACAAGATGGGTGGCAGGAAATATGACGTAAGCTAGAATAACCGTGTCGATTGCCTTTGAGCTGTTGAAAGTGTAATTAGTACTAGAGTGGAAAGTGAAAATGTTGCCAATCATCAAGCAGCGATATGCCATACAATTTTGCGATAAACTGAACAAATCTACAATGGAGTATTTCTATATTGTCCACGAGTACTACAAGATACAAGCGAAGTCCAAAACGCGTGTTTTTGAGAGACACAAATTTCAAAGATAACACAGAATATATTGAATACGAACAACGTGTCGGACGATCGACACTGACTCAAATCGATGAACATGCGTCCGAAATTCGAGACCTTTTCAACTTTGATCACCGGTTAAGAGCTCCCGTGTACCAGCCATTTTGATTCCAAGAACGTATTGTTTCGGGTTCCTTTGAAATTTCTACTGCTGTCCTCAAATCTAGACTGTTTTATATATCAGAATGCAAAAAAAAAAAAAAAAGTACCCGAAAGGGCAAAAAAATAATGAAGATAACTGTGAGAAAACTATTTTTACCCTCAGATTTTAAAATGCATTACATACACCTATTTTAATTATTTGTATTAAAGGGTATTCAGTCATTAAAAATATTTTAAAATATTTTTAAAAATCGGGGAGAAAATGTAAAACTGCAGAAAATTTCCGTTATTTATTTGCTCTTTCAGGAGTTTTTTTTTTTTTTTTTTTTTTGTATTTCCAATGGATAAAAGAGGATAGATTTGAAGGCGGTAGAAATTCCATAAGATTTATATTACATCCACGAAATCGAAATGACCGGAAGATGGGAACCTTAAGTCTTCATGTGATAACAGAGGGGTCCACTGAACATTCAATCACGATCAATGATCATGGCAATGTGCCAATCACACGCCACTAATCGTAAGGGAAGTACTAACCAAACACAACATGGCAACCCTTCCCCGACCATCCTACAGTCCATCACTGATTCTGCACTTTTCTTTTTGTTCTCTGGAATTAAAAAAAAGCTTCAAAGGACATAATTTTGAGATGATTGATGTGGTTCAAGCGGTTTCGACTTGGTGCCTGAACAACCTTGAAGTTGTTGACTTACAGAGTATGTAAAAAGACTAAAACCCACAAGAAGCGTTATGATGAGTACTCATGATTTGAAAATCATAGCTCACTGTACATAAATCTTCGATCATGATTAAAGATATACGAGTCAAGTCATGGAATGTGTTTGTCAAAGTTTATCTTTCGAATAAAGAGAGCTACTATGCTGAAATGAAACTTAACTTTTCCTTTAAATTTTAAATTCTTCGCGAGACATGACATATAAAAGTAAAATAAGCTGAATATACTCTGAAATTTCGTCATCGCCGCTTGACCGGGATTAAAAATTAAAAGGCATGGGGCCATAATCCTTGTGTAATGATTGATATAAACGTTCATTCATACCTATCAAATTCAACGATACAGAATTCGCGGAAGTAATGATTGATTCCCTAGTTCAAACAAAAAACTTAAAACCTGAAAAATCACGCTTTTAAAGTTAATGAACATGATTTTAATGTTTCAAAAGGTATTATTGTAATTTTAGAGGTTCTTTTTTCTTCCCATTTTTATAATGATAAAAATTGAGAGTATGATCTTGTGGGGTCTACGGAAAGAAAATCAAATTCTTTTCAAAATGTTGTATTTGTACTCGTTTGCAACTCTTGAATAGATATTATTTTTCATGTGTGAGAGAGAGAAAAAGAGAGAGAGAGAGAGTTGCACATTTTTTTCTCTTTTTCCAAATTTTAAAAGGTAAATATCTTGCATTCATAAGGATATAAGTTAAATATAGGATTCTATGTATTTGCATAAAACGAATTAGAATTTTATGATTAAATAAAGAACTTATGAAAAACCCTTTACTATGTTCAGAAGAAAAAGTTGAGAATTAATATATTCTAAAGCAAATAATAATTTCAGTTTAATATAATTTATTAATTTTTCGTAAGTATATAATACAAGTTTTTTTTCCGTCCATTTTAAGATATATAATCACAATGAAAATAAATGTTGATTTGCTTGGTTGACATTTATCTGAAGATAGTTCATGATTATATATCAAACAGATATTATAGAAAATAATTCTATGTACAGTTTTGGAATGAAATTATAATTCTAATCCAAATAAATCCAAAAAATAAATAGAAAAGATTAGGTTTTAGAATATTTTCTTGGTTTTTAAATATTAGTATTCGAAACGGTGAAACGAATTGAAATATTCAGGAAAAGACATGCTTTTTTATTGAGAAATTTTGCTGTGATTTTCTCATGCATCGTAATAATGTTAAAAATACATACTTGAAGAAATCTGTAAGAAAATTAATTTTTCTGTTGGTGCTAATGTTTTCCGAATTCCCCCTTTTTACAGTAATAATTTTAAATGTACATTTAATGCGATTCATAAAGATTGCCTTGTAATAAAAAAAAATCAAAAATAAAATTATTAGCATATTATCCCGAGTAAAGGGCTGTAGTAGTTAAAAGGTCAAAAACTTGTAAAGTTACAATCCAGTTATGGGGGCAAGTTTTGTTTTGTTTTTTACTCATTTCTTGACTATACTAAAGTACTTCAGATATACAAGATTCGATATCATTTGTTTATTTGAGAGCAATGTTAATTCCTAAATACCACATTGAGTGCTTTAAAATCATTCGGAGTTTCCTGTTACGTAAAGAAAACATTAATAAAGAGCATTTAAAACATTTGGAGAGAAATGAAAACTACATGCAATATTCAAGGTACCTTATTTACATTTTATGCTTCAGTGTCTGTGAAATACGTAGAACTTTAAGTGAATGTTAAAACATCTTAAACAGTAATTCTACTTTTATACGAGAAGCAATCTTGAGAAGGAGGAAATACAAATAACAGTTCCTAAAATCTATAAAATTTTAAGGTGTCACTTTATTTTATCAGTCTTCAAGTAGATTCAAGAACTATATCGGGTAAAATTTCTAGTAAAGCATTTCCCTTTGACATTTCAAAATGAATGGACTAAAAAGGGAAAAGAAAGAAACGATTGGGCGCCGTCTCGACAAATATTTAACTAAATGTGCAGGCATTAGCTTAGCTGCTCTGGTATTCCGATGGGTAAACGAAGAAGATAGGAGATTGCGTTGATGAATGCGAAATCGTATTAAGCTTTTAGAAAATGACATATACAATGGTTGGGCTCATTGATTCGAAAAAGCCGAATTATATATAAATTTAAGACATTTACAATTATAAGTACTTGTTGTTTCTAGTGCATTTTTTACTTGTGAGGTACTGCTTCTTTTTTTACAAGTTATATATATATATATATATATATATATATATACAATAATAAAAATTTTAAGATACTTAAATATTTGAATTTTTTATATAGGACTATGTATATTAAACAAACACGTGCTGGTTCCTTAAGGAAAAATATCTTTAATGGTCGGTTTTTGACTTTCTTTTTGTTATTAAACAAATTTGAACGTTCTGAGGTATTAAAGCTTATTTTCTTTCAGTTGTTGATAATTATTTTTTGTGAATTTTTATAAGTAACAAGCAGATTGGAATGACTAACATTTAACCTTACCTTACATTTTACGAGGGATTTCAAAGGCATTTCTAGAACGCTTCGGTTATTTGCCTTCCAAATTTATTTAGTCAAATTATCGATTTTGTTCTAACACTTTGAGTGCGAATTTACATAAAATATTTATTTGCGTGTTTACGGTCGAAGAGAATATTAATAGATTAGAATTTCATTGTACTACAATATTTGCTTATAACAGTTGTTTAATGCGGTTGTTGCAAAATTATTCAAATGGACTGTAAGACTAAAACGCAGTTGTCGAAATTCAATTTGTCCAGGTACATTGTTATTGTTGTTATAAAATATTGTTACAAATGTTATCGTCCACCTGTAGAAAGCTTTTTGTAAGGGACAAGTGTGTAAGATGTTTACTTACACAACACTTCAATGAGAGTAACTGTGATCGTAACTGTTTATTATCGTTCCAAGGAGAAGTAACACGAGGGCTATTCAATGAGAGAGAAAGACTCCAGAGAGAAAGCGAAAGATCTGAGATTCATTGCAGGTGACGCATGCGTTAAAAGTAAACATCGGTACTCACCGATGTTTTGCAATAAAAACAAGAATTCTAATATTTTTTTTTGTTTTGTTTTTCTATTAATTTTATTTGTCTGAAGTTTGAAAACAAAAAGTAGCTATGAGCCAAAATAAAGATAAAAATTGAGCAATAAGTAAAATTTTAGTTATTAAAATTAAGAAAGTGAAAATAAAGTTTATAATTAGAAAAAGAGAGACAAGCAGAATAAAAATGTGTGTGTGTCTTACAAATAATAAAATATACTACTCGGGATATATCAACTATTATCGCTTGTTGCAAGATTTGCACTAAATCAATATCAATTCCAATGATTTTATGAATTTAGATTTCAGTTTGACAAATTAACTAAATCAATATAACAAATTGAGTTAGAATGAATTTTATGCAATGTTAAATCCAAAAATAATATAAAAAAATGACATTCCAGAATTCCAACTGTCAAATTTAAGTGTTAAACAACTTTTTAACATTTTACAGTTCAGAAAACAGTTTCTATAAATTAACAAACCATTTTCTTTAAATAAATATAATTAATAACATTTCCATAAGAAATATGTAAGTAATCCACTACCGAACGGTATTTTGAGGCAGTTATTAATTGTAATTCCTAACAGTATATGTTTATTTATTGTTTAATTTTTAGAAATTAATTTTTATAACATGAAAAGAAGCTCGTAATACAAAATGATAAAAAAAAAGTGCAAGAATTTAATTCCAAAGAAATTGTCTCTAATTAACGTAACTGAAAAGAATTCACATATAAATTGATAAATAAATTCATGCTCTTTAAATCTTGTACTTTAATTAAGAATGATGTAAAGACAAAAAATGCACTTTCGGTCTTTTAAGTTTATTTAAACAAAATTAATACATAATCATGTAAAGTATTTTTAAAAAATTAAATGAAGTAATTTATTTAATGTTAAAAATAATAGTCATTATGTTAAAAAAAATATTTAGAGTTATTTAGTTTTATTTTATTAACCAGATAAGAGTTTCCTGCAGAAAGCGTCTTTAAGTTCTGAGCTAATTTAATGCGCGCATTTAGAAGATATATTAATTAATTGAATACAACTAACTCGTACTAAAAGTACATATATAATAAAAAAAATATGTTTTAATTGAATCTCAATCACATTAAAAGTCACCTGGGTGGAAAACATTATAATTAAGAAACAAACAAAAAAATATTGTTATAGGAAATGTGGCACATCATAACTTAGAATTAAAAAAGGCTAGCAGATTAATTAATAACAGAAAAATTAACTATATTTAATCTCTGCTCCCTCGTGTTTTACACAAGGGAGCAGATGAAGGGGATATTTAATTAACTCCTAAAGCATAACTTAATAGTTAAGTCTTAGAAAAACACGAAAATTAGGTTTTAGTTTCCTTAACATTAGCCTAATTGAATAAATTATTTTCTTTCTTTCTTTTACTAAATTGGCAAAGTTTTTCGATACAATGACAGGATTTTTTCATAAGTTTTCCTTGTTACTCCAGATTAACATAAAATATTCATTTTGAGCTTTTTATTTTTCCTTGTTGTTGTTTCGTTTCCATTTCACCCTATTTTTGATTATATGAATAACAGAGCCACTTACTAATAATTTGAATTATTATTTATGAAGATTTGCATCGATAGAGAAATGTTTAATTTGAAACCCTTTGCGATGAGTTTTTTGCCAGAGTCTTAGAAATGCATCGAAAAATGCATCAAATATTATTTTAGTTTATGAAGAATAAAAACAAAGCATTCTAACGATACAATTATGGAGGAAAATTTATACCGTTAATTAATTAATTTGATTCCTTACACTTGAATATGTCTTTCGGTTCATGGTATCGAACTGGTATTTTAAAGGTGGATTTGGACTCAAAAGAAAATTTGTCGATTTCTAAATATGTGTGAAGAAACTACAGATATTTTTAAAAAAAATATCTCATCTGTGATGTCAATGAAATAAATTGGAGAGAATTCGAAGAAGTTAATTTCTCACCACATCACATAAGAAATCCACCAAAGGGTCTATCAACGCGAAGAAGGTAATGTAGTTTCAAAATAGAAATGTGTATCTGGTATTTATTAAATCATTGTGCAAAACCTTAAGTTAATGACAGGAAATATTTCCATTCTCTCATTATATGAAGACGTGACGGATATTTTTGAAGTACATATCCCATTCGAGATGAAAAGAAGGAAATAGAAAATAATTGAGAATAAATTAGTTTCGAATCGACAGCCTGATCAAAATAGCGTATGTTAAATAAGTTAAGTATTCTTACATTCATTTTTCTAATGCGTGGCATTACTCGTATCATAGTGATTCTAAAACAAAGGCATCAAGTTTAAATTCTGATTCTTTTCCAACTTAAAAAAAAGTTATCTTTTGGATTCCCCAAGAAATACGAAGCATTCGAACTTTCCACTTCTCGCGTCACCAAACCTCTGATCCTATTCTTCCACTCCTACATCCCAACGTCTTTGTTTTTCGCTTCCGCTCTTTTGTAGACAGAGAGTGTCCCCTCCCAACCAGCCCTCTAATCCCTTTACCAAGTGATATATTTCCACCGATAAAACCCAAAATATATCTCTGTTTGCAATGCGTCTGTCTGAAGGCACAGATTTCCAACGCGATTATTTACAAAAAGAAAAAGAAAAAAAAACCGGTGGGCTTTTTCTAAGGGGTATGACGATAGAACGGGCGCAGACCCCACAGAGATGAAAATAACAGGGTTAAATGCTTCTACCGAAAGCAACGGATGCTTCGACGTAAACCGTAACACGGGGTGGTGGCAGATTTGTTTACATTACGCGCTGCCACTGAAGCCTTCGTCAGACGATATCTGAGCAGCAGGGAAGGGGAGGTCCAATTTTTTTTTATCATTCTAGTTTTTATTTAATGATGTATGGTTGTAATAATAGATTTTAAACGGGGCATTAAGCCTAAATATTATCGTGACTCTGTCATCGTTTTTGAAAGGCACGGGTACTCTTGTAGAGATGCGATGATGTTGTCCATATGCTGGTGTTTATTAGCTTTTTTTTTCCATGTGCGCCAAACACTCTCACAGATTGGTGAACTCATGCTGGCATCGTTAATGGTGTGAATTTCAAAACAATTATTACAGGGGGAGAGGGGTGGGATAACACAAAAAATACCTCTTCTTTTATAATTAAACAAATAGATTCAAATACCAGAACACATTCACCGTCAATGAAATTATATATAAGATGCACATATTTTATTGCCATTAAGCAAATAATTATCACATCTTCTCCGAAAATATATATCAAATTCAGTGAATTGAAAAATAGAAAAATATTATAAAATAATTATTGAATTTCCCCAAATAATACACAGAAAAATATTTCACTCTAAATTGAGAATGTTTATTTTTCTTAAACAGGGAAGTTTTACGGTGGTATTAGAACTTAATGACACCTCAAAAGCTGAAATTATGCAATCATTTTAAAGAATATCTTTTTCTTCATTCTAAAATTTTCTTTATATATATATATATATGTGTGTGTGTGCATATGTATATGTGTGTAATTATTCTTACATTAAATTAATTTTGTTATTTATCCTACACTTTTAACTATCAGAGTAAGGAGTTCAACATTATTTTCTGATTATTTCATTCCATATAATCTTTAAATTTATGTAATAAGGCGCTCTTCAGAAATGCTCAGAGCAACATTTACCACTCTCTGAATTAATAGGGATATTTCCCTTCCGCCTGTTAGAATTCATGCAAAATATCTACAGATTCCTATATATATTATCATGTAATCTTGCTGGTCACAAATTATTTCCCAATTTCCTTGAGACGACAAAAGGTAAAAATTGCTGTTTCTTTTATCTAACCACTGATGTGTCCATCACCGTTTCCCGATGCATCTGCTCTCACTCGTGTGAACAGAAATAAGTTCGTTACTCGTAAAATTATGTTCCCTTTATGTGTCATGACTGATACAACAAAAGAACAAAATGTTTTAAAATTCAACATTTTGAAAATACCGACAAATTATATATATATATATATATATATATATGTTTGTGTGCGTGTACGTGCGTGTGTTTGTTTATGTGATAGGGATGTAATTTTGTATTTACCTGAGTAGTAATTTTTAATTAACATTTACTTAAGTTTTTTATATTTTAATTATTACGTAATTTTTAGTAAACTTCAGGGTTTTTTTGCATTATAATGTTTTGATTGTTTTAATTTAGTACATTTTTTTTAAAAAATTTGTATGGTAATTTGATAATTAACTGCATTTTTCACCATTGTTTTAAGTTGTTTTAATCTGTTTTTTAATAATCATTTTGCACAGATAAAAGTTTTCTATTTAACATTAATAATTATTTATATTTAGAAGATTACATTAGAATTTCATAAATTGTGACTAAAATACAGTATATTTTCATGAAATTGGATATGTTTAAAAAATTTTGACTGCAAGTATAATTTTCCTCGAATTTTATTAAGAGTAATTTAAAATATATTAATTATCTAGATTTTTTTCTCTTCTTTCTATCCTATTTTAGAATTTTTTTTTAATTTTTTACTATTTATTTTGCATTAAAACTATTTCTTTACGATAGTGGTCATTGCTATAATTTTGTTTTACAAGCATGAATTTGAGTGACTTTGAAGCATGAAGGACTTTTTGCTATGCATGACGTCTCATAATATTTTTTAAATATTTTATAATGTGTTTGATTTATTTTACTGATCCATTCATTTTACTGTTCTATTTATATTTTCATTAGGAACAAATTGAGTATGTCTATTTACTAATATGTATATTTTACTTGATTTCTTCTTTTGCTTTTTTTGCATCTTTTTGAGACTATGGAATTTTCATTTTGCTTTATAACATTTTTCTTCTTTCTAAAACATTTTTTAACCAGAAAATCCCTCAACAGACAAAATCAGAATTTTAAATGTTCCATTTTGTTATATTTATAGTTTTCCTTTTCTTTTTTCTTTTTCTTTTTTTTTTCATACCTAGTTTTGTACTTATTTATGATTTCAATTTTATCTTCTTGCTATTATATGCTCAATTTTCTTTCAGATATATTAATCTCATTCGTAATTGTTTCGTTGTGTAATTCTTTCCTTTTCTATTATTCTAGAATTTCGGTATTTATAATTTTATTTTTTTCCTACAATCTAAATTAAAATCATTTATTATTTTTTGTTGCTTTTTTTTTAAAAAAATATTTTTATTCTTTCTTTTTTACTGATTTTAGTTAATTATTTCTATTATTTCTTTATATTACTAAATTACTGTTTTCATAATATATATATATATATATATATATATATATATATAAGTTATTATGACGCGAAAAATATAAATTGAAACAAATTTTGAAAGCCATAAGAGAAAAACAAACAAAAAGCCAAAAAATCTTTGGTCACAAAGAAATTAAGTGAAAAATCGAAATTTCTCAAATATAACAACCCATGGGTATTAATATTACAAGCAGAAAAACAAATGTAAACAAATTTACAAAATTACATAACAGAAACCAAAAAATGTTATAAATAATATTTATTCATATTTAAAATTCATTAATGCTTTATATCGAGTGATAAAATCACCTGAAAAAGCATACAAATTATCATATATATATTTATATCTTTAAAGATATGAATTCGAAGCAATGGAATTTCCAATCTTTTATTTCAGCCACGATGGCGAAACTATCATCTGGATTCCTTAGATTTCTTTTACGTAACATACGGAATAGAGTTTACGTATATTGCATTGCGTCCACTGCTATCACCGTGTAACTGCCTCTCTCTCATTTAAAATTAATAAACTCC
>BMAW01004382.1:557023-592467 GCA_019974015.1 Nephila pilipes
TTGTTGCTTCGTTCCAGTTGGCGAACCCTCACTCATCCTCAACTTAAAGAATTTAAAAAAGTACTATCGATTAAAGAAGGCTCAGGAGTCAGTAACGAAATAAATCTCAACAATCGCATAATCCTCGACATTCAACGTCGGGTGGTAATACAGTCTTTCTCTTCTTAAAATAAAAATGCATTTAATTTCTCTCTCATTGTTCACACTATCTATCTCTCACTCTCCTCTGCACAGTTTATAAATGCTATCTAGTGCTGTTATTCACTAGAAGAGTAATGTAGTCTTGTTAAACCAAATTGATAAATTGATCTATTCTAATTTAAATAAATAAATCTGATTCATTCACAAATAGAGGATCTGGCAAATGACATATAAAGCCTAAAAGGTCGGTGAAGGGACATGCACAAGAGAGCCCCGTTTCGGGTTTCGTCACCTGACCATAGTTTCAAATTATATGTTCTTTGTCTATTAACCATTGTGTTTTTTTTACTGCGACGTTAATTCAGACAAAACCTTTATTGTGTTATTATTATATTTAGGCATCTATTCTCATCAACTAGATTGATGTTCAAAATAACTTTTTTAATGGAATAAGTTTAAATAGTCTTAAGAGTCATTTTCTAACTTCAAATAAGCTGATTCTCTTTTAATTTAGTAATTTTAATATTCGTCACTTTTTTCTTGTAAAATTTTCTAAGTTTGATCTCGGATCAACATCTGCAATTTAGAAAGTACTTCAGATGAAATTTTGATAAAATTATTTAAAATGCTTTTTCAAAAAAAAACTTTTAAGTTATTTAAAATTCCATTTCAGTTACTTTTTTTCCAAATCTTTGTTGTCCTCTCGGACTTTGCGACTCAGTCGCGCAGTTTTCTTCATCTGTATCCGATGCTATTATTTATGTTAAGTTGGAGAATAATCAAATTTTCAACCAACTGTATAAGCCAGATTTGTGGCAAATATTGAAAAGTTGCATAACTCATGCACCTGTATACTTACTGATATGAAGAAATTGAAGCCTATATATTCTATGGCATAAAGGAATGAACAGGAAAATGGCGGCTAATACGAATGATGGACATTTAACGGCTGCTCGTGATATATAAGCTGCCATTAAACCTGGAAAGAACCATTATTTTTTTACACAGCAAACGCGATTTTTTTTTATTTTTTTCGAGCTGCATTTTTTATTATTCTTTTTTTCCCTGTATCGAAACGACTGATTTAAAGGATATTGTTAAATCCATAGAAATACTTGGTGTTGTTGAAAAGTGTATTTCTGCAATGTTTGGTAAAAGATTAAATATGAAAGAAATTATTTAGTTTCAGTTTTTAAACAATACAAGTCTTTTTATGAATTAAAATAATATGTAGTTTTTTTATAAATAAAAAATGACACATGAGTGATCTGTAATAACATCTCAGAGAGTATTTTAAAATGTTTTTATTTAATGTTACTTGAAAAATGTTATATTTTAAAATTTATTATTAGAATTATTTTTTGTTAACGCATATAATAGACACAACTGAATAAGAAAGCGTAATTGTTTGAAATCATAAAATGTATTGAATATAGTTAAATTCAATTCCTAATTAGATAAATAGGGTGAGAGATATTAAGATTGTGCAGTTAAGAGAAGCCTTGCTCAGCTCATTGGTAAAGAACAAGATTTTTTAAGGTCTTATTCTACAATTATTGCGACACATAATTTTGATAGGTATGCGCTCAATCAGATCAATTTTAAAAGTAAATCTTTTCGTTTGTAATCCCATTCTTTATACAAGAATTAAGAGAATTTCCCCAATGAGTCAATTACTAAATTTCTAAAGGAGAGATTTTAATGGAAATTCGTAAGAATATACGTTTATGATAGAGAAAAGTGAAACGCATTCAAAATCCTCATTTTATGTAGCTTGATTATCAGTCAAGCTCATAGTGCAGAGAAGTTTCAAATCCTCGTTGTGATATCAGACTGAAAATTAGCCTAAAATGGGTCAGGATCACTGAAAGCCAGACTGGTCGAATCATTGGTCTACATACCGTACAGGAGCTATTTGAAAGTCCTGGCAAGGTTGATCCCAATCCTGCGGCAAAGCCATTTTTTTTTTTTGCTTCAGGAATTCTCGAAACAATGGTGAGATGTAATTGCTCTTCCAAGAGCATTAAACATACTCTATAGGAGTTTAGGTCAGGAGAGATTTGAATGGCCAATCCTCATTTTTCCAGGTAATCATCGACCAGCTGAGAATATGGAGATAAAGCTGTAATCTATTAACAAGAACCCAGGATCAATTGCACCTAAGCGGTGAACACGGCTCTATGATTATCTCATCATACCTCCTTAAGGTCAGGGGAGCGCTGTTAAACACAAGAAAGGGTACGCAGCCAGCAAAATAAGGCCTTAGAAAGCGGTATACCTCCTGCTGCAATATTCTTCATCACACGGAAAGGATGGTGGTATCTTGACCTAGACTCTCTCTCCAAAAACGTGTAAGCCTAGAATCACTGTCTAGGATTGAATCTCAGTTGTAAAAGCAGTTTCATCGAAGTCTGGTCCAAGATGCGCGTTGTCTTCCAACCCGCTAACCGTGCTGTCGTGTGCTTCCGGTAGTGAGATGCAAATAACTGGACTTTTAGCGGCTTCAGGGCTCTCTTTCTGCATGAAGTCTCGGACAACTATAGACCGTGGAACTCGGCTTCCAATGGCAGCATACGGCTCCACGTTAGCTGTGAATAGATCTGCTTGATCCTGTGTGTCGCCACGTTAAAGTAATAAATACCGATTTTCATTTCGTCTCTGGATCCTGGTCGACATTCTCCAAAAAAAGCCTTCTCCATGAAGGTGTCCCAAAAATTGTTTCCCTGTTCAATCGACACTGGGTATTACATTGACCTCTGCAGATTCTGTGCTAGCAATTGCCGCCTCAATGTACTGACAATCTCTTATTCCGTCATCCATAATTTCGAGGCTACTCTCATTTTCCGTGGTACATTATAAAATGTACTCAACTCTTCAAGAACAACAGGGTGAATGTCATTGGAGGAGTAAGGGCTCACAAATCACCACCAACCCCGCATGCGCTTTTCCCTTCAATTGTCACATCTCTAAGACGAACGTGTACACTTACGTATTCGATTCTGAATATTTGCATAATTCTTCGGCAAAATTCAGTTAATTCGGTTTAGTACTTTTTTTGTAAAATAAGCATAATTTTAAAATTCTTCTAATTTTGAACACAAGTATATATGATTATTATAAGAATCTATGTATCTTTCAAGAATATTGTTTTGATAATAAAATCTATCAAAAAAATAATGTTAGCTTCTTTTTCGTAGAAGGTTTCTTTCGTTTTACTGAAGCGTTTTTATGTTTCATCATGGTTCTTTCACAGAAATGATAACGAGATCTTGGCGTGAAGTCGTTAGATGATCAACTTCTCAAAAGAAAAAAAAAAAAAAGGTTCCATTGAAAATATATAGTCATTTTTACGAATTTTTTATCGTATAAAGATACTAAGATGAGCCAAAACATCAATATAAAAAAAGTCTCTGAGATGCATGCATCTGTTAGAATGAATGCAAATATTAACTCCCATTTGAAACTTTCTTTAGATTCTTTAATGTTTACTTTGAAAAGCATGCCATCTAGGAAACCAAGAACAGTTTTATTATTAAGAAGAAAGAAAAATCAAACAAATTCTATATCAGCATGTTATGCATGGTCGATCACAAAAGGGTGTATACATTATTTTTTTCAAAGTGAGCCTTTTAATATCCTTTTCACGAGTGTGAATCTTCAATGGGAAAATTCTATGAGCCACTTGCTGTGTAGTAAAATAAACTCTTTTTTATAACTGTTAATATATATATATATTTCCTTTTTTTGAAAAGTTGCGGTAAAAAATTGAAAGATTTTTTTGGCTTTTATTTGTTCTGTATTCAATATCTGGGGATGAACAATTGCTGAAAATCATTATTTTCGAAACTGAAAAAACAATGCTGTGTTTACAAGTATTGTTGCAAATTAAATTTAAAGAAATATTTATTGTAGGCTTCATTCTTGTAACTTAGAGTTTAGAGTATCTTCTTCTATAAGTATGTTTCTACGAAATAAATTCATATTTCAAGAATGCTTTAAAATTAAAAGATGCAGGAAATTAATCAATTTAATTTATTACATATAATTTAATGAATTCTGATATCTAAAAATGAAAATTGTGGAAAACCTCGCATTTTGATGTTGAAAAACAGTATAAGGAGTTTTACAACTTTTTCTTTCAAATTTAGTACATCTTGTGAAGATTTCCAGTGTAACTTAAGTTAGAGAATTTTTCTTAACTATATTTCCTTGAAATAAATGAAATATTTAAAAAAAATATATATGTTTTTTAAAATTTACTAAAATAATAAAAAAAATCAAAATTGTCTGTATATATTTATTAAATACGTCGATTTACATTCATTTCAACAATTTCAATTCTTTTTAATGCAAAACAAAATTTGTTGAAAGAACCAGCGATTTAATTCTTGAGTACGGTGTCGTCAATTTTAGCGTGGTAACTCTAAGGGAAATTTAAAAACTAGAAAAACATTTAATAAAACATTTCAGTATTCTACAAATGATAGATGCAGAAAACTATTAATTAAAATTTTCGAACAAAAGGTGAGTTTCAACTCTTAGTCTTTAAATTATAACTTATGAAGCGATTAATAGAAAGAAACATTCAGTTACTTAAAAGAATATATTACATAAAGAATATTCATTAACAAAAAAAAAACTATCTTCAGCGATTGAACTCAGAATGTTGTAGGTTTATGTATACCCACTTACTTCTGTTTTTGTCCATAATAATAAATTAATACCGATTTATATAAAATTAACAGTTTATTTATTCATCAATACATTATAAGGGTGGTTTTGAGATTAATACAAGTTGGCCAGAAAAACCTGGGCCCGATTCTAGGAATACAAATTTTCGGATTCAGGTGCTGCCAAGTATTCACGTCTGCTTCAACACAGATGACGCGGCAACTGGTGATCATGGTGACGAGTTTATGACCGGCATTGTTGTTTCCGTCTGGCGGTTCGAATCTTGATTCTACTACAAATCCGACGTTATGGGTTATTGCGTTGAATCTGTTGGAGCTCTAAGTCCTCACGTTGGAGTGGTGTGAAACTTAGGAAGAAGAGTGCCAGCTCAGATGACGTCCGTATCCTTGACTGAGGTTCAAAATGACGAGATATCACCAGCAACCTTCATGTTGCTACTAAGTACGAAAATTAATGAGACAATCGATCATCAATAATCAAGATTGGTATAATATTGATACAAATTGAAAAATACTGTAAAATGACCTAAATTGTACTGAAAAATGATCTAACAGTTTAAAATAACCTGTAAATAATATTTTTTTTTTTTTTTATAATTTTTGGAAATAATTTTTATAAGTGAATGCTAACGTTTCATATTTGATTACAGGTGACCTGAACTTTTGCAATATATCTGGAAACTACTTACAAAGTTTAAATATATAGAATTGGGAGAGAAAATAAATTAACAAAAAATATAGTTAGTTTTTCATAATGTCTTTGAATTGGATTTCTATTTGATGAATCAAAAATTATTGCCAACCATTAAAAATCCTATAAAGATAAAAAAAAAAAAAAAAAACTCGTTCTAATGGTAGTACAAAATGGACAAAAAATGTTACATTTTACATATATGTTTTTTTTTTTTTAATTTTCAATAAATCTTTATAATTTAATGGCCACTCTGAGCAAAGGAAGTAAAGGTGACCTATCAATGTGATCCAAAATTAGTGTGAAACAAAAAAAATATCAGTACCACTCTGAAATATAACTCCTTAACATTATAGTTCCAGGTTACTGCTCAAAAATTGCCTCTTTTGAGTCAAGGTGTCATGATGCAAAATTTAAAACAAATTCCAATATTTTGGAAAAAAGAAATTTGATAAAATACCCTTTTTTGTATTTGTATAAATCGTACACGAACCTTGAGGACAAATACCTTCACTGTAAAATCTTGGTCCAGTCAGTAACTTTTAGGTAGCACATGCATTTTCAGTAGATATTTTCAGAAGTGTGAAGCAACCTGAGAATAATACAAAAGCATAATGAAGAATGAACGAGAACTGTGAGGGAGTACGTCACTTCATTCAGACGAAATAATAGTGCAGTAGAATCTTACGCTCTTTGCAAAATTAATATTAATTTTTATGATGCCTAGCTATTTGATGTACAAAATTTAAGAATAAAGTTTCATAGATATATAATGTCACATAAGATATGTAAAAATAATATCAATCTTAATTTTACATTTGCAGTCTTAATAATGCACAAAATCAAATTTTATTAATTCAAATTACTGAAATTTGTAAGCCCATCATAAGTTTTATTTATCGTATTTTTTTTTTCTCTCTCATGAGTATTTAGTGTCTTAGTGTTGGAATTTATTTTGTGTGTACCCCCCTCCTAAATTATTCTTCTTCATCCGATGCAACCCAGAGGAACAAGAAGGTTGTCTACCTCTCATCTGTGGCTGTTAATCAAGTTTAAAGTTAAAGGATACAAAGTTGTTTCTTTTTTAAATTTATCAAATTACTCAATGCAACAAGTATTTCATACAAGAGTGATTATTGGTTGAATTTACACATGCTCAGATAAGTACAGACGGTCATTGTATATATAATATTTTTTTATCCAGTTTTTTCTCATAAGCATAATATTTCCGTCTCATCCTTTTACAGAAGTGTTATTTTTATATTATACAAAATATGACGCGTACATTATCTGATTCTTTAAAGTGGATTTATCATTACGTTGATCTAAGGGAAACCTTCTTCTCAAAAGATTTCATTGTTTCTTCTTATTTTAAAAAGTATGATATGCGTGTTAAATGATCATTGGATAAATATGTTGTTAACCATTTCTTAAATATCGGATCATAATATTATGATGAAACAATTTAACTTTGCAACTGATATTTATTTATTTTTGATATGAGTTTAAAGCTAAAATGAATGAGTAATTAAGAAAAGCTATGATATGTGAATGCTTCCGAAGTTTAAACTATGTTTATATCAAATTCAGTTAAGCTTTATTTAAATTGTGGCCAGAAATTTAATTATTCATATCGTTGAAAAATTATGCAGGTTAATGTATATTAAAGTTATTTGATATACCAATGATTTTTGTTGCTGTCTGAATGTTAAATGATTTTCTGATAAACGCATTATAATTCCCTACTAATAATTAGGATTTTTGGACTTAAAAACAAGATCCATGCTTATAAAACAAAATTTTTATACATAGATGCTAGAATGCACTACAAAATTGTTCTTGAAGAGAATATATAAGTGTGTAAAATCTCGCTTAAAAGGTTCTGTTATTTAAAAGATCAATTTAATTTCATAGTGTCAAATTATATATAATTATCATTTTTTGAAGTTTCTCCATGATACAAAGATAATTAGATGTATGTTAACATTTAACACTATTATTGTGTGCTAAAGGCGTTTTTCTATGAAGAAAAAAAATATGTTAAATTAGGATTTTTGATATAAATAGTAATGATTCACTTAATAACAGTATTAATATTACATTGAGGTAAAATAGTATATTTTTTAAATTACAGAATTGCTGATATGTTTAACATTATGTTGGTCAAATTCTGATAGAGAGGCCTGTATTTAAAGCAGAGACCAGGAATCTGTGGTGAAACTATAAATTTGGAAGCCCGGGTAATTAACGTTTACATCAGACTTCTTTATTCCACACAGTAATCAGTATTTTCATTGGGTCCCAAACTACTAATCATTTTATAACGATTGTGTGTTAACTTCCATACCATGATTGTTTATTGACGCCATACCAGAAACAATACGAAGACTACTGACATTGAACCTCGTAATTCTAAGCCTCGATCAAGTGACGATACCTAAGCTCGCACTTCCTCTCAAACTTCACCGCATCAATGAGAGGACTTGGGGAATCGTAACAGACTAGCGTGCGTCTGTCAATCTGCACGATGGGTCTTCAGTGGCATGACGACTTGGTTACCTAACTCGAGGATAACGCTGGCCTCGAATCGGATAAATATCCCAGAGAAAAACTGAAAAGGTGCTAAAACATGGATAATTCCTTTATTATTTTTAATGGAAAGTATTTTGTTACATGCAAGTAGTTAAATGTTACTTTGTTTTCTCTTGTGCAGATTTTTTGTTTCTCTCATTATTTTTCCAATACCTTTTTTTAGATGACTCAAATTCGAAAAAAAAACATAATCTTCTCTTCCTTCTGGGTTAGAGAGCTCCTTTCCTCCCACCGCAGATCAATAGACTTATCGAAACCTAGTAACAACTGGAAACTCAGCATTAAGTAACAAACACGTTCATCTTACAAAAAAATATTCTCACCAAACTCAACATTCCAATTGGTCCCTTCCTCCTCATTCCACATCTTTAACTCTCTAATTTAACCCCGAAGTGTGAAAACGTTTTCTACGGCCAGCGGCGCAAAGAAACCCATTTCTTAGCTATCCTCTTATCCTAGGAGAGGAAGAAGAAGGAATCAAGCGAATAAGATAGATGTGAGATGAGCTCGCAATCAAATCTCAACGCTGGATGATAAGATAGCCGAATAAAAAACGCTGAGAAAAGAAAAGAAAAAAAAAATATGATTCTTTTTTATCTTTCACGCGGAGAGGAGGGTGACAGAAGAAACGATTTGATGTTAGAATCG
The DNA here is from genome assembly GCA_019974015.1 of Nephila pilipes. Lineage (NCBI taxonomy): Eukaryota > Metazoa > Arthropoda > Arachnida > Araneae > Nephilidae > Nephila > Nephila pilipes. The sequence goes on from BMAW01004382.1 coordinate 565,787, forward strand.
CCGTTCAGTCTATTTGATAGAACCTGTGGAATATTTTTAGTGTTTTGGTGACTAGTGATTCTTAGATGGTCCGCTTCTGATGGAGTTTTTAGATAAAGCTGATTTCTGATTGGCATGATTTGTGGTTTACTTATCGAAATGAGCCTATAAAGAGATTGAAATAAGGTGTTGAGCAATACTTGAATGAAACTACCTTTTTTTGGTCATCGTAAGTTGTGTTGCATTTTGTGTTTGGATATCTGAAGTTGTTTTAACCCTTGATGTATCAGATTTGATATACAAATTACTTATTCTGAATATTCAGTCGCTGCTTTTTTTGATAATGTTTAGATGGACGATGCTATCTTTTTTTGGTCCTTTGCTTTTAATTTTAGTAATATGTATCGGTCGATTCCGTTACGACACATATTAGTATGCATAGGCTGGTAACAATTGCAGAATGTAATAATATTCATAAGAATTTGCTATTTATAAAATTTAGATAGCTACTTTCAAACAGCTTAAAATTTATCAAATGAAGTGAAATTTGGTAACCGTTGTTGAATTGGTTCGAAAATATTTTTCTCTCATTATTATAAATTTGTGTTTCCAAATATCGGCTGGTTATGCAATTTCATTATTTAAGTTTGGAAATATTAAATACCATTAACAAAATAAATAATTTTTCATGAATAATTATCGATAGATCAATATTACTTCAAGCAATGTTCGTGACTTAAAAACCAAATTTATTCTTTTTTATAATTTCTGTTTCGTATTTGTATTCGTTGGTTGGTGAAGACTTGAACAGTGATAGAATACAGTCTATTCTTAATACGTTCTTCTTTACTTAATATTTAAGTAACTCGTGTATGTGTGCTATTTCATTTACAATCCGATTGAAACTTATATTTTCGCATTGAAGTTTTCTTTGATATGTCTAGAACTTTGATTATAAAGTATCTTTCTTTTGTTATACAACTAAATATATTTAAGAACTATAATAACTTAGGAAATCTGCAATGTTCTGGAACAGCGGAAAAATTTAACTGAAAATCACATTTGGATAAATGAAATCAATTCGTTCTTCAAAATATATGTTTTGTCGATGTTAGAATATAGCTATTATTTTCTAAATAAAATTCTTGAATTATCTATCTCTGGACTCCAAGACATATTTGTTTATCAAAATATTATTATCAAGAAAAGGATAAATAGTGCTGATTTTCCTACTGTCCATTCAAACAATGCATTGCCTGTTTTCTTAGTCTGAAATAATATAAAATGATAAATAAGAATTTTTACTAGAATAGTCAAAATTGGCCGAGATGTTCTTCTATTTTTAAAGATGGATTGCATTGAATTTATTGTAACTAGTTCTACAATGATCCATACTATTGGAATTCAAGATTGATATATTCTATGGCGGAGGACAAACAATAAGTTTTTTCCTGCTTTCCGCACTCAGCTGCACAGATTTTTCTCAGAATGTTTTGCATTCAACCTCCTTGTAGGGTTGATGAGTACTCTTAAATGTTTCAAATTTGTATTGAACGGAAAGATTGCTTAATTTGTCTCAAGAATTTTAACATTTAGACCGTACTTTAGTGTAAAGAAGAAAAAAAAATGCATTCTCTATTCAATTATAAATGGTATTTTAAAACTCATTTGAAAATATCTTTACTTTGTAATATTTTGAAGTAATTCATCTGGTACAATGCATCCTTTCATTATTCAAAGTAATGAAATATTTTACTCCTTTTGTTTTAGAGTAAATCTAGGAGAGTTTTCATCGTGAGTATACGTGATTCTAAATAGTCCTTTAGTTTCCTTTGCTGACAGGCTGGTCGTAAAGGAGCTTAGAGATGCATCTCATAACGCTATTAATGTGTACAGACAGGTTTCTGGGGAGTCAAGGGGAGAAATCTTTAAAGATTCTATCTCATTACGTGTTAACATTCTGTGAATTAACAATTACGTCGTGCTTTTTGTATTCATTCCTGCAAGATGTACATAAGTCTTCGAATCGATCATGAAGATTTGTGAGCTGAAACTAGTGTAATCAACTACAGATGTTACAATACCACGAAGACAACGAACAGAATTTCAGAGAATTTTTAGCAATTTTTGAAATATAAGTAGAGTAAAATCTATGCAATGTTACAGATTCACCATTAAATTATTTAAACATTTCCTAGTTGTAGAACAGAAGATTAACGTTCCAGTATCGACCCTTTGTAAGTATTTATTTTAAGGGGTTAAATAATTCACTTTATGTTTGGTAATGAGTAGAAGAGTAATTAAATAATAAAAACTACTGCCCAAAGACAATATAAATTAAAATAAAATAATACTTCAGAAATTGAATCAGTAATGATAAGCTTAATTAAAAAAAATGATCTCAAAGATGCTCATCATTGACAAGTGATGAAATAAATTAATATAGCTTTTCAAATAATAAAATTATAAGTTCACTAAATTAAAATACATTTAGTTTAAATTATAAAATGATAAAATAAAGCAATGTTACTTCTTATACCCGGGCGAAATCATTTAAATTCAAATGGTGAAATAGTTTGGTTTGATTTCAAAGCGTTACATGAACCTACACGAATCACTTAGCGTCGTAATTTTGGACCTCAGTCATTTGACGAGGATGATACTTGAAGTAGCCTCCTATACACCCCGCCAATACAAATTGCAAAATATAGAATAGACATAAAAGCAGAAACATATCATGTGAATAAAAATTTGTATGATTTTGCGACGAAAAAATATTTTCTATTATACATCAGAAAGAAGGTTAAAAATTATTTTCTATTATATTAGATAAACATAATAACATTATTTTAAATTACTCTTCTTGAAATTCATTTCAATTCAAATTGAGATATATCTCTCAATTTTCGTCTAAATCACAAGTGACGATAATGAAGAATATATTGGAGATTGAGAAATATTTAAAGAAACTTGGCTTCTTGCTTTTATCAGCATTGTTTGTTTTGAAATGCTCTTATTTCCTTTAATACTTCTTAGAAGCAAATTCGATTATCCATTTTCAAAAGAAGACGAAATGTTGAAGGTTAAAGTAGTATATCTAGAATCGATACGTTCTTTGCTTTTCGAATCCTACGCACAAATACAAACCCTGAATCTTCTGTTTTCTAACACCCTAGAATTCACAGTCATTAGATGAAGTAGATTCCATTGTTTCAGAAAACAGACTGTTATAGTAAATGAATTATAGTTAGACATTTAAAACTATTTCTTGGTATATTACACTAATGTAATTAATATCGATTTATATGATTTAAAACAGTACTAAATTCAGTAAGAGTGAATAAGATTGCAATAACAATGTAAATGGGAGAAAAATATTATGATAAAAAATAATTATAATGAAAAAATGTTTATCAGAAACGACTTAATTAAAGTTGCTGAGCATTTTGTTTAAATTGCCAATTAAAGCATTTTTTAATGAATAATAAAAAAGCAAAACTCTTCTAATTCACCAATTTATATAAATATTTATATTTTGAATGGTTTAATGAATATATTTAAACTAAGAAGTTCATAAAATGCATAAATATTTATAATATCGCATTTTATTTAATTTCCAATATAACAAATTATTGAGTATTTTCGATGTTAACGTCATAAAAATAACGTAATAGCAAAAATATGTATAAGTATTCTATATTTTGATTTGAGGATTTCACACTAGTTTAGAAATGTATGTTATGCTTTTTTATTTTGTCCGACCGCTCTCCAAATCAAGCTGGCAATTGCAGAATCGTCTTGTACTAGAACTATCTCATCGCATGAAGTGACACGAGCTCCATTGACAGAGGTCCTAGTTTTGTATAACGCCTCTCTAAATGATGCCGTCCGATGGCCAACTTTCAAAGGATGCAGACATTCAAGGACAGACAGATTGAATAGGCAACCTTTGTGAGCTCTCACAAACCGCGACGACTATTAGTCTCTGTTGCTGTACAGTTATAAGCTAATGGCTCTTCTGACTAGTATCCGGTCTTTTCGCTTGGTAACGATTGTATCAGCATCAGTTGTTTTCCTAAGGAGACATGTAATCTTCTAACCGCTGTACCTATGGTTTGGAAGGGTTTCCAAGAGAGCGAAACGACGTTTTGTTGATTTCAAACACACCATGATTTGTACTAGCTGGTAAACTTGCCCTCCTCAGGCTTCGATCTTGCTTTCCATGGGTGTAATCATTCCGGGTTTCTTCGTCATAATTTAGAAAGCTCACTTGCGGAGCGAAAGTCATTAATTGCCCTCGTTCTTTCTTTGCAGTCTTGAGCTGCGACCGCTATGACGTTTTGTTCCAGATATTTGCATACCATCATACTTTCTGCTTAATTGCGTGTTCATTGTATTGATCGCAATAACCCTTCTCTGCTTTCATGGCTATCTGCTTAAAATTTACATTGTTGCTTATTTTTGAACACCAGAATATACATATAATACATTAATAAAAAAATACAACCAAAAAGCTAATAACAAAACAATTATCAAGAGAAAAGTATTAAAGAAAAGATGAAGTCGCATATGGTTTGTGTAAGGTTGTAAGATTTTAACAATGTTATTATTGTTTGTCACTTATCAAGTAAGAGTAGTCACATTATTAGTAATTAATCTTTGATTTTTAGTGTACAATTATGGAGCATTTATGAATTTGTAGTGGCCAAACAAGACGAAAGTACAGAGCGTGATATTGATCTCGTGATGTATCAGGTATCCGAAAAAAACTTTAGATTTAACAGAACGTTTTTTTTGTGCTAACTAGGAAAAAAAAGGGTTCCCCTAAATAGTTTGTAATTCGGTGGTTTTAAAAAGGGGAACGCGATTTTAACATAACACGCAGATTCTAACGAAGAAATCAGTACTTTTAAAGTTGTGAAAACAAGGTTTGATGTAAAACAATTTATTAAAACAAAGATATGATATTTTGATTAATCATTACATACGCTTGTGTACGTGTATGCGCATCGAGCAGAAATAAGATAATATTATTTTCACCAATGGAATAATAGAAAAGCATTCGCATCAACTGAAACAGTAAGAAAGAATAAAGGAATTAAAGATATGTGAGAGTGAATGTTAAGTTTATTGGCGCAGAGCAAATGTGGATATACTACACCAAGCAAGTAAATCTGCGATGCAATGTTAAAAGAATGAAAAAGATCGGTCGACAAAGGGTCGAAAGGTGAGTGAATGTAAGTTTATTGGCGCAAGAGCAGATATGGCTATCTGCGCCAAACAAGATGAAAACTGTGGTCTAGACAGGAAGAAAATGAAAAGGTCAAATATTGGTTGACAAGGAGGAGGGTCGAAAACAAAGAAAGATCACTAGGGTAACCCGGGGAGCGTCACCCATGTTTACCAAGACAGTAAACCCATGGGAATGAAAAGGATCAGTAGGGTGAGAATTAAAGATATAATTACCTCAATTAAAATTGTTTGAATCTTTTAACTATTTAATATAAAATAAGGATTAAAAATTGAGTTCCAAATATTTAGATACTTACTCTTGTTTTGTAGAATAAATTGATGAAAATTTTTGTAGAAGTCACGTTGTAAATAAGAAGTGTATAAGTAATGCAACATATCAGCGTTTAAATTCGAAATGCCGAAAACTAAACAAATAACTTTCTGACGCGGTTACTGAGTTTTAGAAAAAAATCGGAAGAAAACTCTATTTCCATTAATGCTGAATAAATGGAAATGTAATATTTATTGAATTATACAAAGAGAAAATGTAAAACAAAATGAGCTGTAAGACCGCAGTGAGTAATAGAAAGTACTTAGACAGAAGAATTCAGAGGGCTTAGAAAAATATGCCTGAGACAAATTCAAAATGCAAGAGGCTCTCCTGTCTCAAAATATATAATGTCAAAGCATAAAAAGAATGTAAAACAATACATTATCGGAAACTGTAAAGAACATGGCTTTAAAATCCTTTCGTATTTCAAGATTGGAGGTCTCCCATTTATCTGTTTTATAGCGACAAATAATATTACGTCACCTGAGATGACAAATAATATTAAATCTTTATGATCATGATATCTGAGTTAATTATTTGCTGAAGAAAACGCGTCGTTTTTCCCCAACTGGCAGCAGAATGATGACGGGGTAATCAGTTGGGTTCATTTGCTTTCCATGGAAAGAATCCTTGCAGTTCTTAATTTGTCGCCAAACATCAGGGGACTATGCCGACGTAACGATATCTTCGACATATTTCTTTGCTTCTACATTTTATTTCATGGTGTATAATCCTCTAAAGAGGCAACACTATTAGTGTGTCTTGTGTGGTTTAAAATCCACACTATTCAATAAAAAAATTGGGATTGATCACTTTTTTTTTTAAATACAATGAATTCCATTTTACTCACATTGATATCTTACATTGTCTTTCTGACGTTATTGATAATCCTATTCCTTCAGGACTCCATCGTGATCTTATCTTTACATTACTTGCAAAAACGATAACAGATACAAAAATTATTATCGCCATGCTGTCTCTTTGGTGCTATTCTCACTCTATTGGCATGCTCATGGTTCCCTTGTTAGCGCTGCATGCGACATCTTCTCCATCTAAGCTAATAAGCTCATCAAAATGGAGGCTTACAAGAGCAGTCTCACCAGGCATGTCAAGCTCCATGATCTAGAAATTAAATAGACATCAATCTGGTAACAAAGCGAAGAGTTAGAAAAAGAATTAGGGTCTTTCTGGTTCTTTCTTTTCTCCCATATCTTGTTAAGGAATTACTCTCTGCAGATGTAATATTTCACATAAATTTCCTTCCGTCGTACGATATCGTTTCAATCCACCGTGATAACTATTTCCAGCAGGTAAAGTCTCTACTTATGCCGAAAAGATCAAAGTTCACATTTTTTACTCGAACAAGTCGAAAAATTTGTCTCACTCTCACTGGAGGTTTCCGTTGCTTTTCAAGCTGCCAATATATTTTCAGGTTGTCGCATTCTTCAAATAAGGCATGTTCTGGTTTCATTGAAAAAAAAAAGATTATAGGGTTTATTTTGAAATCAAAACACCTAAATATTCAATTGGGAATTTTTCTTATACTTTTCTTTAATTCACATTTATCCGAAATTTTCTTTGAAGTTTCTCTCTTATCAATGACAATCATGATTCCGAGAATCAGGCAAAAATAAAGATGATGTTACAGCTATCAGTTCATCTTCTTCTGGTTTTTCTAACAGTATTGAGCCTTGTCCTTAATTCTTGATTCTGATTTGCTGGAATCAAGACTTTTAATGAAAAGATTTTTCCGTTTTCTTCTTCTTTAATCTAATATATATATATATATATATATATATATATATATATATATATATATATATATATATATACATGTTGTGTATGAAGTAAAACAGCTCTAAACTATAACTATTGTCCATTTTAATAATGTTTCCATTCATGTGCACAATGAAGACACTTGAGAAAATCTTGAATTTTGGTTATTTTATTTTTTTAAAAAAGAAATTATTTCCTAACAATTTAAGCTACTTTTCACCTGGATTTCCTTTTTCAATATTATTAAGAGCATTGAGAGAAATAGCACAAAAACATGATGATAATATAAAACATTGCATAAAAAAATGAAACGCTTAGTTCATTGTAGACAAAGGTACACACAATAAACTAACCAAATTTAATTGATATTATTCAAGTAAAATTTATTTATATTTTGATTTTCAGTAAATTCATTAAAATAGATATAAAATATTTTAAATTTATTTTTAATTCTTTTAAATGCAGGAATTTGATACACACCTGGTGTTAAAACTTAAAATAATCAAATTAGAAATAAGAAGTAAATAATTTGATACTTCATAAATTACACCTAATTATAATCAGTAATACAAAATAAAATAAAAAGCAAAATTGCTGATCCTGTCTCTTGATGTTATAATGTAAAATTCAGACTTTCTCAAATCGATAATGAAGTAAGTTTAAAAGCTCTTATAAGTATTGACAGCATTTGTATAACAATAGACATATCATCATAAATCAACTATTATCATTTGGAAACTTCATTATTACTTAATTTATAATTGTTTTTCTCTTTTAGAACATGCCAGAGAATCTTAAAAATTTATACCCTCTTAAGAATTTTCTTATATATCTTCCATGAAGGAATGATAGATTTGATGTATAATTGTCATTTTTTATTGTTTCATAATCCATTATAATGTGATACATTAATATTCATAATATTGAATGAATCCTAAGATTAAGTCTAAATTTTATTAACAAGCATTTTTCAAAAATGAAAACTTTACTTTTCTTTGATCTAATTCTTCTTATATATGCTGAAAATTATGATAAAATATTCACTATGGCAAATAAATGAGATGAATAAAAAGCAAAACCATTAAAAAAAAGGTATTTCGCATTATGCTCTAAAATGTGAGTATCCTAAGGCTATAAATGTTGGCCTTTGTTAAATAGTGCCACATTGTATTGTCCACATGTTTTATCGAAAAAAAGGTGACGATTAGGTGTTCCAACGTGTAGCACAGCTGATACGCATTAAATCAAAATCCTTACGTTGCCGCGGTGTGGAAATTAGAAGTGGACGCTCTAGCTCGGCTATGGTTCTCGTTACTTGTTTGTCATTTAAATTACGAGGTCCGTCTTATTAATTTGTCCCTTATGTTACTTGTAAATGAAATATTAATAATTTATCAGTTTACCTACGTGTTCCTAAAAATAAATTCTTTAAATGCACATAAGAAATTTAAAATTATATTTTTTCCAATAGTAATAAATGTTTCAATTAGTAAAAAAGAAGAAATGCTTTGAATTTTTAGAATACTTCTAGTAAAACGCAAACAATAAGCTGATATCGAAGACAAAATATTATGACTGCAAATATTTTTAAGTTGCCGAGGAGCTTCACGTATCTCGGTAATTTTGTTTATATAAAAGGAATGTATGATTCTTATTTGTACTTAATTGTTTCTTTTGCAAGTAATGACAACATACTGGAGCTTCTTACCTTTTTTTTCACTTTTCGTACAAAAAGTTATATTCTTAACCATTGGATAATCCTTACTTTTTATTTAAAATTTCAAAAGAATTGCATAATATTGCTTTAATTCTAAGATTACTGCTCTGATTTTTGTGCGATAATTAACTGATTTTTGTGTGTGATTTTGTGCATATGACAGAGCCTAAGCCAATACATTCCTACGAAGCCAACTCTTTCGATCAACATTCAAAATAATTACAAAAACCTTTCCTTCTCAACGCACAGACTCCTCAATCGGTTTAGAAAAAACTGACAACAATTTTTCTTTACTTTCTTCAAAACGAAGGAAAACTTTAGCTTCAAATATCGTTTTTTCCCTCCCCCCCACTTCGTCTGGACAGTCCCCTAAGTGACTGGGTCCTTTTTACATTATCTCTCAAAATCTAACACAATATCAGTTCTCTGAACGGTTATTTTCAGTTTCCAGATAACGTTCGCAAAGTAGAAGGCCTTCTTTTAAGTTGGTCGGCACAGTTTCTATTTATCCTATGTCCGACAATGTAACAGAAAAGGCAATCACTTTCTAAAGCTTTATTACGGCAATAAGAGGAAGAACCACGGAAGAATAGTTTTCCGGCTACATGAAAGCAACCTTGAAGATTTACAAGAAGGCAGATGTGCATTTCTAGGTTTTATTACACCAAAAAGGCATATGATAATCAATAATGACCAAAACTTGAAAGAATCAACAATAATCAAGAGGGAGAAGCATTCTTTGTCGATATGAAAGCTTTTACAACTTGTTTTTCATGCTCATTTACAAGAGCCATTTGATTCTCTATTCAGAGTTTCAAACGTTCGGGTGCCTTAGAACGCACCCGAAAATTCCTTTCTTTGTACTATCGTACATAAAATGTGTGACTCATGAATAAATAAGCGAGAAAAAAAATGAAAACGAACACATTTTTTTTATTTTAATGTAACTATCTGTTAGATTCTGATGATATTTATTTTTCAAATATATTTTAGAGCATTTTGCAAATTTTTTCGTAATTATTATTATAAAAGAAACTTATTATATTTTTTTTTAAAAAAAAAACTTCTTTTAAGTTTCGAAAATTCAGGAAATCAAACACTGTAGAACTTTTAAAGTATAATATATAACCAAAGCAAAAATTTTATTCTTGCTTCTAAGGTTTTTGTATAAATCGGGGAATTTTTCTTATGCTAAAGAATTTGTAATATTCGTCTCCTACAAATTTGAAAGAAAAAATATCGGAATTAATAGTTTTTGTTTCGAAGACTCAACTTTTATACATCAATTGTCATAATAAAAAAAATTGGAATTAGTTTCTTGCTTTTATAAATTCGAAAGACTACAATGTACAGTTTTAAAAATCTATAACAAATATTTCTGTAATTTTTTTTTGTTGCAAATATTTTTTCTTTTTTTGTTGTTTATACACGATTAAAAAAAAGGTGTTTTTTTTTTTTTTTTGATGTTTCGATATAAAATTCTTAAAAACTGTTTTTCAATAAGCATAACTTAAGATAACAATAAAAATACGCTTCTGTACAGCAATATATTGTGTAATTATGCACAAATTTTCATCAAAAACAGAATGCAAAAATTGCTTCAAATTCTCCACAAATATATTTTAAGTAGTTTTATAGGTATAAAAGTTAATAAAAATGTAGAACTGAGGTATTTTTAAATCTGCAAAATGCATAGCAATACGTGTATTAGTAAAAAAAACATTCATTATGAAAATATGTAATTATATTCTTTAGTATGAAAAAAATAAAATCAAAATCATAAAAAAAAAAAAAAATCACCACTTAAAGTTATAACACTTTTTTGAATAAACTTTGGAAATAAAATTTTTATGTAACATATATTTCTTAGTAATATTTATATATATTATTATTTGAATAATAAAGTAAAGTGGAACTCTTTAATAATAAAGTAAAGTGGAACTAGAAATTAAAAATTTATTTCCAAATATTTAAATATTGTTTAAGTTCAACATATTAATCCAATAATTTCATTACAGTGGCTTATTTTATCACATTATTTCCTGTAAAAGGTAAAATTGTCGCTTTATGGGTTATTTGTGGGTCGTTCCAGATTATTTTATTTTGTTCTTCGGATACAACCTCATCTTCAACCTCTGGACTAAAATTTAAAGATTGATCTAAATCATCTTCCTCATTTTCTAACTCACAATCAGAATCAGAATCATCAAAAATTTGGTCTTCTAAATCAGCTAAAATGTTCTGAATCTCTTCCGTGGTAAGTTTTCTTTTACGTTTAGGCATTTTTTTTTTAAAAAATCAAATTAATTTAAAATGAAATGATTAAGTAATCGAGATGACAAAATCACTTACAAAAATAACTATGCACTCACCGCTAGTGAGAATTTGAGTATGAAGGAAAAAAGAGGGATTTTTAGGTAAGGGTGAAAGAGGAAACTCTACCCCCCCCCCCTCACTTCTGAATACAAAAGAAACCGGTCAAGCAGATGATGTTCCGGGGTTATAATAGGCCTCATGCTGATTCGAAAGCTGTTTACAGGGGAAAGCACGGCTTGGCCGCTACATCGGTCAACGCCGGCTTTTAAGGGTATATTCCTTTTGGCCTATAGATCGGTCTGCCGTCCTCAAAAGGTTAATTTATTCCTCGTAAGAATAAGAAATACGAGGACTATTGACAGCGAGCTTCGTAATTTTGAGCCACGATTAAGTGATAAGGAAGCCCTTCTCTGACATCCTTCTTCCCTAAATTACACAACACGCCGACTTAGAGCCCTGAAAAATATAATGCACATCAACTTCGTTGGAAGACGAATATTAAACGGAACCCACGATTTGGTTCAAACAACGCTAGTCATGTCCACTCGACCATGACCACTCGACTATCGAGGCCATACCATCTTTAAAAGTCGAGCTTATGGCGTAAAGTTGTTTGATACCATTTTGAATGTCGTATTTTGTTCATAACGATTTCTATACTTTTAACGGAAAGAACTTATCAATGTATAATACATCTGTCATTTCAAAAAAAAAAGGTTAAAATTAAAAAAATAGTTGTGAAAATTTTAATAGAGAACATTAGGCTCTAAAATACAAGAAGTCAATGTTTGTTTGTTTTTTAAAAAAAAGGAAGAAGTAGTAGTTCAGTGAATCTCAAAAGTAACATAGACATGAAATAATGTTAGAAATATTCTTAAAAAGGAGGAAAAAGTTTTAAACTGGAATACATACATGAAATATCAGTACATTGAATCCACAACAAAATTAATTTTCAAATTTATATATGTGACTCATAGAGATGACGTCATCAGAGATTATTTGTTAGCGTATTAAACACAATCATGTTAGAGTTTGTTGAATGGCTTCATGTTTCAATTTATTATAATACATCATACGAGATACAGATTAAAATCTGCTTCGTATATGATGAATTCTTTACTCAAATATATAGTAGCTATAAATCTACATGCATTGCTTCCGTCATAAGTGTTTAAAACTTTAATTATTTTACAGTTTCTTATTAGGAATTTAAAAATAATAAACTAATATTTTGGCTGCGAAATTAATTTTAATATATTAAACACAATACTAGTGAAACTACTTCTTAATAGTTAATAATTGAATTAAATTTCATTCTTACGCTTTGTTTAGTTAAAAAAGAGCATTCCATAGATTTAAGATTTAATTTAGATAATGTATTTTATACCTAAGTAAATTTCAGTAAAATAACATTGTTAATATAGAATTAAAAGAAATACAAGAATGCGTACATTTCTAAGTAGAAAAAGTAAAACCCAAAGTAAAGATATTATAGCTTTCACTTACGAAACACGTTATTACTCCTAAAATTTGCATTTAAGTTTATTAAAATTTGTATTTAAGCATTTATTTAAGGTTTGAAAAGTAAGACACCTACAAAAATATAATAATTCAAAAGTCAGGGAAATGTGTACATGAGCGTGAAATTGCGAATGATTTGCCTACAAAGTACGCACGAAAGCAAAATATTTATTACCAAAATTTTCATACTTAATCATATCAACTTATGTAATTAAAGTAAAAAAAAAAAAATTACAAAATTTGTTGGACTTTCGTTGAAATATTGTTTTGTATTCTCATGTGGAATACGCAAAACATGGGAAATAAATTACTTACACAAATAAATACATTTTTGTCAAAATTTACGAAAACTCATTTAATTTTGCACGAAGAATATTTGTATATCCAAGAATAAATTACTACCATAGATTTTTTCTCGTGTAATTTTAAAAATTAAACATAATCTCTTTATTCAAACCATTATCTAATGGGTGATACAACTGCTTTTATAATTAGTTAACAGAATTTATTTGTGTTTGAAATTATAATTTATAATTAAAAACTTAATAATGATACATAGAATAGATATTAAAGTGTCCAATAATTAATTTTGATCAAAATATTGACGATTAGAGAACAGATCTTTTTTCCTAAGAATTTTTTACTAATAATTATGTAATAATTTTCAATCTTTGTTTTCATTTTTTAAGACAAATTTGCACGAAGTTTACCAAAATTTGTGGCAGAGGTACCTAATGGTCCTGAATGTTTTCGTCAAGCCGAGGATTCGAGCCTTAATAGCACAAAAGATCCGCCGTTTAGTCGGGGCTGATGCATGTTAAACCTATCGAGGTTCAAAGTCCTCCCATTGGCGTAGTGTGATAGTTAGGAGAGGGTGATGAAAACTCTAGTGTCCTCCTCGTCACTTGACCGAGGTTCAAAATTACGAGGTCCATCACCACTAGCCCTCTTGTTGCTTCTAGTGTGACGTTAATAAAACCAAACCAATTATCATAGTTCATTTTACATTTTAAATTCCAAAGAATGTAAATGGAATAAAGCCTAATTTTTAAAATAAATAGGAAACAGAATAACATGATTAACTTTTTTGCATTTTATTTCATTCAAAAATTTGTACTGCGTAAAAATTAGTTTTCCTATATTAGTTTTAACTATGCCAATCACTTGATTCATAGCTGCATCTTTCCCTTTTTTGTGATTAAGTAATCTACTTCAAATTAATGCGTCTATGATATTGTGTCACAAATGCACTTAAAAATTATTCAACATAACCACATCTTAAAGCACATGAAATTATTGTGGTATATTTGAGAGTTTTCGTTCAATAAAATAAAACCTTCTATTTAAATACAAATCTAAAAAGAATGAATATACCAGTAAAAATATTTTGTTTCGAATTACAATCTTTTCTTAATAAAAGTATTTACTAAAACAAATAGTTCAGGAGTTCTTTACTTGCGTAAATTCTTCTGAAACAACCAACATCTCTACAAAGAAATGGAAAATTTATAGAACATTCGAAGTATTTTTTTTTTGTTCACTTTACAAAACGTAAACGATTTTCTGGTAAATAGTGGTTTGCTGCGCTATGGAAAAAACGAAGTATAGAAAATACCTATAACTATGTTAGAGATAACATTCACTCTATTTTGAATTCCATTTCTCTTTCAAAGTCTTCATTTTTATTTTCCTTTTATCTGTTTTATACAACAAAACAGCTTTATTTTTAGAATGATAAATCATTGGGAAAAATATTGTTTTATCCCAGGCGGGAAAGTTGTAAATTTATATATTTGTAAAATTTTCTAGTGAGTTCTCTTTCTCAAACATTAAAAAAATTTAATCTGAAGACGCCTGAAAATGAATGACCATTATATTATAAGGCATTAATTCACAGTTTTGATTCTTTGTTTGTTCATTCGTTTTCAAAATAATTTATGATTTGGAAGTGTACAGAAATGAATGAATTATTATTGTTGTTTGCTTTACAATAATTATTTATTTCACAACATAATACGCAAGCAATAGAATTCATTTACTTATTTTCTTATAATTTATATATTTGTATAGAAATGAAATAGTATTGCTCTTTGTAATGACTCAACAAATAAGTTAAAAATAATTAGTGTTATATAGAAATATATGAAAAGATGAAAATATTGATATAATAAATGTGCAATTCATTTAATTATTTTTATGTTTTACTTGAACGAGAAGAATTTGAATTAGACGCACGTTTAGATTTTACAAGTTCAAATTATAAATATAAAACTTGTTTAATAAAGAGTACATTTAATATATAATGTATATTTTATTAAACATTTTATAATGCATATTTTATAAAACATTTTATAATGCATATTTTATAAAACATTATATAATGTATATTTTATCAAACATTTTATAATGCATATTTTATAAAACATTATATAACGTATATTTTATTAAACATTTATAATGCATATTTTAAAAAAAACATTATATAATTTATATTTTATTAAACAATTTTTATATTTCATTTGAAGGAGGAAAATTTGAATTAAATGCATATACCTTTTTTTTTTATTTTTGAGCAAATTGTGTATCGACTATTATGTTTTTTTCGATAAATTTATATTGCATTAAGTAATTTATATTGCTTTGATCTTGGTAAAAACGGGAATTAATGAAAAATAATAAAATAGCTTATTATCATTCTGTTTGTATATTAAGAGTTTCATATTTTTCCATAAATATTAAGTTTCAAAAATACCAACATTATTTTTAAAAAATTTAATTTGATTATAATAATTTCTTGTCAAATTTTCAAATTTCAGATACAATAATTCATTTGTTTTAGTTATTGAAATATTCTACCCAAATGGCAAAGTTTTGAAACAATACAATTGATATTAAAATGCAATATATGTATAGTAGAATAATTACAATAAGATTGTATTTTTGTCCAAATATTCTGACTGAATAATTATTTTATTATATATGGAAGGAACGAACATTTCAACAATCGAATTTAAAAATAAATAAATAAATAAATAAACTTGACATAAATTAAACGAAAGCTTAAAAATCTCTGCTCTTCAATTAGAATTGATTCAATGTTATTTTATAGTAGTGCATTGAATATCATATAAGGTACTTTTTTTTAAAACATAAATTTCCATCTTGCGGTAACCTCAAATATTTTTTACGCAGTTAATAAACATATTTTTCTCAATGTGAATAACAAATACTTTTTTCAGGTAACTTAATATAATTCCAAAACATAATTTCCCTTCCCAATTCAAAAACAAAAAAAAAAAAAAAAATCTAAAAATGTGAATTTAACGGTTCCACGAATTATGAAATTTGAAATCTTACTTAATACGCAAGAAATATTATACAATTCATGAAACTAATTCTTCTAATAATTATTTGGTTCATCGTAATTTCATATCAAGAAGCCATTTTTGAATATATACCTATCGCCAAATTTTGAAAAGAGAAGTTCTTGATAACCAGTTTTAAAAACGCTTTTTATTGAAATTACTCGTAAATGCTTTAAAATGCATATCAAAATAAATGTATATCAAAAATTCTTAGCATCTCAAAATAAATTTAAAATATGAATTGCCAAAAAGAATGATTTTTAACATTTATATCTTACAAAATCTATAGAAATCATCAGATTAAAATATTTAAATTGTGTTCAGTTAGAAATACGGAAATTTTTTTAATGAAACACAAATCGTAATTTAATATTTATTTTGAAATGTAATTACGATATCCTCTAAAATGTACTTGTTCTTTTTGTCAGCGTAAAATATTCTTCCTTTTTTGTTCTCAATAGAGAAAAATTATAATCTTACATTTGTTGTGGTATGATCACTGTACATGTATTTAAACATTTTCTTCAAATAAATGAAAAAATATGATGCACAAAATACGATCATATGTTCACATAACTTTATTTCATTAAAATCGTAAGTTACGTGAATTAAATCATAATACATTTTATGAATACCGATATTTTAGGAGACATTATTTGGATGGCTTCTATGAAACGAAACAAAAAAAAAAAAAAAAAAAAACAGGGAGAGAATCTTTCGGAAGCTGTGTTGGAAAACATATTATCCTATTCAAAACTTACTCGAAATGGAGAACCAATAACAATATTGAATCTAAATGCTATTTTACTTGTAGCATTTTATTTCTTATAAAACTTACTTCGAATGAAAATAATTTCAAAACGAGCAGAAACAAAATGTAAAATACATCAGAATGTACTCAGAAAAGAATTTGTTTAGTTTCAAATAATAAGTATAATTATAATATTAGTTTCCTTGCATTTGAAAACATTACTTTCGTTGTTTTTTTTTTATTTCTCCTTAAATAACTAAAAAACCTTTACAAGTTCGAAAAAACTCTAAATGTACTCTACATTATTCACAATTTTAACGTAATAAAAATTAAGAACAATGTATAGTTAAATTATTCCTTCTTTTTTTCAATTATCATTAATTTTTTTCATAAACTAATACGACATAGAAGAATTTCATTAAATTCATAAATTTATGACATTTAAATATTTAATTAAAATTCTTCAATTGTATATTTCGGTTACAATTAATTAGCTAAATTATTTATTTTTAATTTATATGTACAACAAAATTCAATAATCTAATCACATCGAAATGGATTTATAATTAAAACAAAAATAAATGCGTTCATTTAAATATATGTCAAATTAAGTAAATATAAACATTTTCATTTGTCTAATCAATTCTTCATCATCTATCTAAATATTTAAAGGATTTTAGTTAGAATATGCATTTTTACATGCAATTTGAATGTTAAAGATTTATATAAAAATGATATATTCGACGCATTTTACAATATTTGAAATCACTGCACATAACTCTAAAATGGTTCGAAATGTAGAGCATTTTGAAATGAACAGCGTAAAGGAACAGATAGTATTTGCAAATTTTGGAATTTCGTTTACTTACAGATAAAAATAGTCTATAACTAGTTGTAACACAAGATAGAAGAGAACAAATTCAAACGAAGGTTTGTTCATTAAAATGGAATCGTAATTTAAATACTTTTAATTTATCTCAGAAAATGTTTTTAAGTATTTAAGTGTCAATATAAAATGTGTACATAAATCGAAAATGACAAAAACAATAATTTCCCAAATGCCATTTGGAATAAAATTATCTAAATAATTTTTTTCCATTCTGTTTAAAATTACCTTACCATTCGCTTTACAATATTGAAAAATGACTGAATTAACACAAGAGTCTGTTCATCTAAACTAAATTAAATTTCACTCAATATAATTTTATTTCTATTCCTATTGCTTTTTTTTCAAATAAATCTTAATGACTTATTTAAAAATAATTCCTGAAGATAAAGAAAATTTATTCTTTAATATATAACTTCAACGATAAAGAGATCCAATACTTGAGGTTAAATATCACTTCACCGTTTAAAATCTCATAAAAAATAGAGAAGTAAAAAAATCGTAAATTAAAATCTTACCTTGCGCCAAAGTATTTTGAAGTTCTCCGAGAAAGAATATAACAATCGTCAAACACGTGTGAACTTCCATCGTCCAAATATTTGACAAATTATCTTTTGTCTTTCCACATGAAAACTTAAGAAGAAAGAAGCGCTGAACGATGTAAAAGAGGAGCGGAAACTCTAAAATAAAATATTAATATTTGCAGAAAAAATCGAAGTATTTCGAATGTCTCTTATTCCAGCATCACTCGGCAAAGATAAAAGAATCTCTCATATACAGCAACAGTTCCGTATTCCCGCCGAAAGACTGTTGGATCTTGTTATGAAAGAGCAAACGATAATGCGGACCAATAAGTATCTTTCTTCCTTTACGCCGTCGGCTCTAGTTCTACTTCGCCAATATCGCCAAGACAAAGTGTTAGAAGAAGATCGGCTTTTACGTCGCCTTCTTTTTACTATGCTTCTAATAAAAACGACAGTTGTTAAAAATGAATATTTTTGTGTTGTATTATTAAAGAGAAAGCGTCAATGCATTGTTATATCTTTCAAAATGCAGAATATGTTTCAAACGTATGAAAGAAGCGTAACAAAATGTGACAGATAGGATTTTCATTAACTTAGAAGTTTATATACATCACATTGGAAGAAATTCGTTTTCTCTTAAACAAAGATATTTTCATAAAAAAAAAAAAACAAGCATGTTTTTTTTTTTTTTTTTTTTTGTGTGTTTCAAAATGTGAAGCGTTTTAAATTTCTGTAACGCAAAATTTAAATTTTTTTTAGATAAATAAATCGAAAATATTATATGTTACAAAAATACATATTAAAATAAAATTATATTTTGACTTTCCTTTCTTATTTATTGCAACATGAAATACTTTAAATTTCTGTAACAAAGAAGTTTAATATTTTGAAATGATATAAATCGAAAATATAATTCTGTAGAAAAGTATAAATCAAGGCCGTATTATATTTTAACTTATCTCCCTTATGTATTACATTGTGTTGTGTAATCTAAAATTCAATTAATGCTTTGCCTACATTTGTAAAAATAAATCCTTCGCTGAGATCGTTGAATTTCAAAATTTTAAGTAATTCCTTTCTCTACGAATAATTTCGATGCAAAAGAAATTTGCACTGAGTGTATTATCTCTCATGAAATGACAAAAAATTAGTCAATAACCTGTATTTCCTTATGAAATTCTTAAATCATTAAATCATATGTATTACAGTAATAATTATGTACAAATTATATTTTACTAAAGGTAGTATATTATTTTTATATATGTGATAGTTTATTTACTACCAGTAGTAAATTAATTATTATTAATAGTAATATTAAAATACTATATTTACATGTAGCAATACTAATATATATCAGTAACATTTACGATAAATATTAATCTTGTATATATCAGATTATAAATTACTCTTCATTTCTAAATTAAATTTCTAAAATAAAAAAAAGTATTTTATTCTTTTATAATTGTTAATTGTGTATTTAAACTAATATAATTATAATACTTAAGTAATTAATACAATGTACGTCTGATTTTATTCCAAAATCTCCAATTTCTTTCAGGGTCACAACAATTTAATGGAAATAAAATTGCGAAGAGATGATTGTAGAGAAGAAGGAGCTTTTTATCAAAAGTGAACAGTCTTGATATCGCCCCTGGATCCTCCTACGGTAGTTACAGGATCTACGGTACCTCAGCTGTTACGGTCACGAATTTCGTAGTTGATGTTGTTCAGATCCAGCAGCAGAGAGAAACCTTCGTTCCACCTTAGATTCGTTGCGTGAAATAAGAACCTTTTCGCTTCAATAGAAACTGAACTTCCAAGTCCTATCATGATTCAGTTTGATAGTTATGTAATATTGGGCTCTCCGCGATTTTCTCTAAACTAACCTTGAAGACCGTTAATAAATTCAATGCATGAAATAAAACTGCGTCCCAACCAATTGGAAAGTGATCTACTTGAATTAGATGAGCTAAATAAATGTAATGAATTGATAGAAGAAAAGGATATTTAAGCGAAACTAAATTTAATCTGGATAGGTTGGGTAGTTAGAAGTAGCTGTTTGAAGATAATGATTGAAAACGAGTAATCGTAGTTGATGTGTGTGAATTTGCATAAATGGATTGCTTAAAAACGTATTCTAGAGGGAGTGGACATTAGGATACCTGCTCGAGACAGACTAAGGGTTAAATTCGTTCGGGCCCAAGCAAGTGGGTAAGAGATCCAATTGATATTTATTCCAAGTTATATTGTTGGCGAGTTTAGAATTAATAGACTGAAACAGAGAGAGAGAGAAAGACAGAATCGCATAATCATAATTTGATAAAAATAAACGGTTTGGACAAATTTGACTGTTTCGTCTATTGATCGTTCTTATTTTTAATGTTTAGTGTCTATTCAGATGGTTAATGGTGGTTTCTGAAACGAATAACCTTGGGGCTTACAGATAGAATAGTAAGATACCAGCTTAGGAGTCATTCTCATTGCTTGAACACAATTCAAAATTGCAATATCTGTCACCAGTAAATGTCATGTAACTTCTGATATGGCGTTGAGTAAAATTAAAGAAAAAAATACGAACTGCTGTGTGAAATTAATTCTAATGGACCTTACAGTACTCATGTGGTGTATTGTGGGAATTTGTTGAGTGAGACTCTAATTCAGATCTCACATCTGATAAACTGATAATGATTCGGAAGTAAAAGATTTGTATTTAATAGTCTATTACGCTGCTCTTGTACTACTTTAATTAACCATATCTTAGCAGATAAAAAGTTACAAATTTTTGTTTCAAAATTGTAACGGATCTTCACGTGCATTTCTCTTTATCTAATCAGTCGGGCTACTTCATTATGTTAATTGAGTTGATTACCTCCTCCATAGGAAGGAGCTAGGACTTATGTAAATTAACATTACTATATAAGAAGTATAGTGAATGAGATGTATGAGATATAGAGTTTGAAAGTCGTAGATAGAGATTATTGGAGATAAAGCAAAATTGATGATCACACTATGTGAGATGCGAGCAAGTGTGATGTAATATTCTAAGAGTGTATACGTGATTCGGATCCTGACAATAAGAGTACATTGGAATCGCATCCAATTGTGCTTTTATTAAAATAAGTATAATTTTCTAAAATAATATTTGATTAAGAAAGCGTTTAGTAAGGGTTCTGAATAAATTGATTAAATATTTTTAGAAATTATTATGAAGCGTTATTACTCAATAGAGTTTTGGAGGCTGATGTTTTCATACCCTGTAGAGGGGGAAGACGGCCTATGAGCTTAGGTGAGGCAGTAGCGTTACAAACTCTGGTCCATTGGGCCCAAAGGAAAGGTGATAGGTCATTTTTTGATGCGTCTTTACCAACTAGACCAAAAGATATATACCACTCGGGCTAGTTATTGAGGCATTTTATTTTCTGGAAGTATTATTGAAGAGGGTCACTGCATTCTCCCCTTCCTCTATCATAGTGATTGTACGAAGATAAACATTCTGAATGATATTTAAAGAGAATATCACTTTTCCAGCTGTTATTGCAATTAATACACATCATCTCTCTATTGAATTGATATTTTAAGTGGAAACCGCTTCCATTTGGTGTCATCGGTTGTCTCGAGTTGAGTGGCGGTCTCGTTAACACGTGCACCATAGCGTGAATATCACTAGTCGTGATTATGAGTGGTTGTCTTAGTGAGACACAAAAGACAAGTTTTTTGCATCAGAGGCATGTGCAATCAATAGTTGTAGGTTGTGCTACCCTCTAGTGTTCAAGTCCTGGATCACCACTTCGGCGTTGCATGGATTCCGACCGCTATGAAAGGGGGGGATAATTGTCCTTGATTGACCGACGGCTGTTGCTAACCATGGTCCATTGGATCTGAAGAAAAAATGTCCGGTTGAGCTTTGTTGCGCCTTTACCAATAAGACCAAAAGAGACATCCCTCTCGGGCTAATTATTAAAGCGTTTTAATTTCTGATATAGTTGTTGAAGAGAGTCACTGTAGGGTACATAATTATCTTCCTCAATATTAATAATGACTCCAGTTCGTTACAGATTTACGAAACATCTCAACACACAATATCAGAGGCTACACCGTATTAAATACGATAAAATTAAGTAATGTAAAATATATGATAGGTATAAGTTTTTGTCGCAGTAAAGGTACAAAGACAGAAATGTAAAAACAAATAAATAAATTGAATCTTTCTCTTTTTTTCTAAATAAAGTAACATTTAACAATGACTTATGTTACCGCAAATAAAATAAAAAAAATTTCTTAAGAAATTTATCCTCGGAATAAACTAAATTACATACTAATTAAATATCTCTACTCTCACCAATACTGATGATAATCTTTAACACTTTATTTTTAATCTTTAGGACTTATATTTAAGATATCCGCCTACCTTCGAAGAGGACTTTTTTAAATAATTGAAAAAATAGCTTTTTATATGCATTATACTATAAGATACGGATAAAAACTTAAAATGTAATGTAAAATTTGCATAAATTAAAAATTGTTTTAATGTTTCAGCTCAAAATATGCATAAAAATAGCAGTGAAATGGGAATTGTGCAAAACACCAAAACTGAAATTTAAATAGAGATATTTCAATTCTGTAAATTTTATTATGATGAATTGAATCTAATTTAGGATTTGTGCCTCTCTCACAATTATAACATTGAAAATAAAAAAAAATTATACGATGTCGTGCTTTAACGTATAGAAAATCCGTAAAAATTTGTGATAAGTCATGACTTTTATCATCAATAAAAAGCAAAGTAATCAAACTATAACAACAAGAGAGATTAAAGTCCTGAATTCACATTCATAGAGTATTCTATGAAAGTTTCATAACATTATATATATAACTTTTTTCAATAGAATGTTTTGCGCTGAAGCAAAATATGAAAATCTTGATTTTGAGAAAAAGCTAAAAATACATTTTAACCCAGAAACTTACGTAATTTAATGAACCTTTAACAATAAAAGGCCCCTGATTTGTAAAGTTCACTATCTGTGTTACTTAAATAAGTTATCTTTTTCTTTCTGATGACCTTTAAAACTTTCCTACGCTTGCATTTAACATGTTTGTACAATGCTTCAATTCCCAGATTCGATTATAATCTAACTTTTTGTATCCCTTTACAGTGAAGTAGCCCGGATTTTCAATGTTCAGCTTATTTAAGACTTTTAAGCAGCCTTGATGTCTTCGGTTAAATTGTATAATTGCATCATATGCACCCAATTTTACAGTTTTCAAACAAACAAAACATCCTTTGGTACTCTTTGCACATTACACCATTAAAATATTCATTTGCATTTTGGGTCCTAGGAAATTCATCTTGCATGTTGGAAGATATTTTGATGGCGATATAAAATATCAATGAAAAAAAAAAAAAACATTAAAGTTCCAATTCCGGCAGCATAATGCTACTTCTAGTTCTAAAATTTGACACAGACTATTATTAAAATGCTTATAACTCAAGTTCTATGTAACCGTAAATAAAAAAATCGACTTTTTGACCTAAAATCTTGTTTTAAAGGTAGGCCGATACCTTAAGATTTCAATCTTTTTGTGTCATTCATATCGTGCTCAGAAATATATTAACATTTTCTATGTAATCATTACTGTACATTAGATGCTATTTGATATATGAATTGAAAATGTTCCTGCAGATTGTACTGTTAACATTATATTAATGTAAGAGAATGCACACTCTCACACACGTTTGTGAAATATGTCTTTCATTTATTCTTGTGGTCATGTTAGGAAACAAAGTCCCTGTGATGGCTTTTTCTTGTTAAACGCAATAAAGGCCCAGTCCTTAACAAATAAAAAATAACTTATTTATAAATCTCTGTTTTTGCCCAGGAGTTTTTTTCTCACTCCTACCTCTCTCTCTCTCATGAGTAAATTCTCATTTTGGTTCCATTACCTTAACCACCCATCTCGTCAGAGAGAGAGAGGACTGCCACAATTTTCTCATGTCAAGAAGTACCAGATATTACATTCATATCTTTTATACTCATTTTGCAGAACCCATATTAATTTATAATAAAATAACGCTTTTAAAAATACTTTAAATATTTCTTTGTCACTTCCCAAAATTAAAGCAATAAACCCGTTTTTGTGTCATATCAAAATACTTTCTAATTGCAGTGACAAAACTTTCAATTTATACTTCCAAGAAATGAAGAATGTTTCTACACTTGCAGCTTTTGACTTCACCGTAAAGAGTTTTGAAATAAATTAGTCACAATATTACCAGATTTCTGAGCAAAGTGATTTTGCTCAGAAATATATATCTTTAAATAAATGAATCACAATCAAATATATTGAGTAATCTATTTTAGTACATACGTTATTTAAAATTTGAAGTCTGATCCGAAATAATCATACTTCTTTCTGATTACATCCTAGACTCTGTAGTAATTTATAACCATGGATAATATTTTTTCTCTCCATTTCATCATTTTAAAACACATTTGAGTCATTTTGTACAAGTATGAAGTACCATTCCCATAAAAAGTCAAGCTTTTAATGTCTTAGAGATGCTTATGATCATATAAACGTTTCCTTCACCATGAAAAAAATTTAGAATGTTGAGCATATACGTATAAGAATTATTTTAACGGATCTCAAGTCTCCTATTTATTTTCGTGTATGCAAAAAAATAACATCATTTTTTAAGCCAAATAATATAGATATGAAAGAATTTCTACCATGTAATATTCATACATATTCACATTAATTCTATTACTTTTGTGTAATTTTAAATAAATCTTAAAAAATTATAAAGAAATAAATTGGACACTTTTTCAAAATTACAAAGTATTATATATAATATATTAATATCTTACTGTGAGGATGATTCTAAAGTGCGACATTGATCAAAATTTGAAAAAAAATAATGCTATTTAGTAGAAAAATGTTCAGTTTCGGAGTAACATATATATTTTTTTAAAAATTTAGAGGAAATAATAGCATTTTAATTCAATTATTTAGAAAATTATGAATTTTTAAGAAAAAAAAATCCAATTCTTATACGCATATCTTTTCTGTCGATAGTTTTCCAAAAGTTTGATACAGAAGTCCTAAAGAAACTTATTTTTAACTATATGGAAAATGAAGTTAAACTTAAAAAATAACAAAAAAAAAAAAAAAAAAAAAAACTACACCAAAATTTAGTTTTTTTTTCCTCGATAACTCTGGAAGACTTAGTAATATTGTTAAGCGTCTAACGCCAAAATATTCAGAAAAGATTGGGCTCTAACATATATTGGTGTACACAAAATCCAAAATTTTGAAGTTTAAGGTCCCGTTCAGACCCCTTGAATTAATTTTATCAATTATTAAATTGATAAAATTAAAATTTGATCAGGATAAATATTGAAAAAGTTTCATCGGCATATCATTTTATATCAAGAGAAAAAGAAAACAAGTTAAAATATTTAAATTCTTTATCAAAGTGTACAAAAAAGAAATCTTATGACTTTCTCTTAATATTATTGAATCAAAATATAATTAAAACATTAAATATACATTTAATGTCATTAATGGCATTACAATGAAAAACTTTGTTGAGCTTTGAAAGATTTTATTTTTAAAAAACACTTCTTGCAAATTCTAAAAGTAAAAGGTTTAGATTAAAATACCTTTAAATGAACATTAAAGAGAACGAGAAGCGAGAATAAAACCTTATTCACGTCGTAAGAAGGCAAACGCTAAGAAACCTCGATGAAATTTTATGGCAAATTTTGAAACAAAAATCAATTTCCAAGATGCTGTATGTTCATGACCTTTTTCCCAAGCTCTTGTTATTCAAGATAAGAAAAGATGAAAGGAACCTAAATAGCGAAGAAACAGGCATTTGCTATCAATATTAAGGATAATACAGAACCAGATTCTTGAGTCTCTTTTGTCTGCTGGGAGCAACGTAATTTTCGGAATTGATCTCTGAGAGTACAATGATCTGAAAGAGAACATCGTCCAATTTTTTTTTCTTCCCGTTTACCAACTGATACATCAAAGACCAACTTTTCTTCTTATTTTTTCAGAATGGAAGCGTTTTGTATAAAGCTATTTAATCACTTCCGTGAATGAGTATTACTTTCTTAGATGAGTGTAATGTAATTAACATTTATCAGTTCCGGAAGTGCTGCAGAATTAATTATCTGTGTGTGTGCACTGAGAAAAGAGTAGTAATTATGTTTAAGTGCGTTAAGACTAGTTTACGCAATCAAATATTCCATTTATATTTAATTAAGGTGATAACGG
>BMAW01004390.1:0-12943 GCA_019974015.1 Nephila pilipes
AAGCCGAGATGTGAGATTTATTGAAGAATTTGAAAACTAGCTGCCAGCGTCAGAATTGTATTTCATTACCTTGCCTGATGAGAAACAAATTTTTCTCTCATCGAAGATACGTGATCTTAACTTTGTGATATATCAAAAAGAGAAGCAACGTCATCGGACTCCCAAACAGAAACCGAAGCTTCGGATAACTGTGACGTCATGCCTCTGGATTGTCACCACGCTCCTGGAAGCCCTATGATTTTAAGAACTGGAAAAAGAGGTCGTCTAAGAAAGGATTATTTTCGTTTAATTTAGTTTAGTTTCTTATTAACGTCACACTAGAAGCAACACGAGGGCTATTGGCGACGGTCCTCGTAATTTTGAACCATGATCAGGTGACGAGGACG
Source organism: Nephila pilipes (assembly GCA_019974015.1). Classification (NCBI taxonomy): domain Eukaryota; kingdom Metazoa; phylum Arthropoda; class Arachnida; order Araneae; family Nephilidae; genus Nephila; species Nephila pilipes. Next base: position 387 of record BMAW01004390.1, read on the forward strand.
GCACCTGAGCTGGCACTCCCCTCTCCTAACTTCCCCACCATGCCAAAGGGAGGACTTTGGGTCCCGACAGATTTAAAGTGCATCAGCCCCGGTGACACGGCGGGACTTTAGCGGCCAAGGATAGAACCCGCGCTTGAACGAAAAACGCCGGCTACGAATCCAGGTTTCCACTAGACTACCACGGCCACACACAAGAAAGGAATATGGACAAGTTTCTATAATTACGGATTGTTTTGAAACAAGTTCGAGCGTTCAAGAGGTTCTCGCTGGACCGAACAAAATAGCTTGGAAAAATGCTATGGAGAAGAATATGATGCATTAATTGAAGATAAAGTACGGATATTTGTTCCAAGACCCAAACATATAAAAGTTATAGGATCAAAATCGTTTCTAAAAACAAAATTCAAAGAAGATGGAATCATTGAAATATTAAAAGCCAAAATTGTTGCAAAAGGTTGTTCTCAAAAGCCTGGAATATATTTTAACGAGAATTTTTCTCCAGTTGCAAGATTAAGTTCAATTCTAACTATTATTGTTTACACAGTTGAAAACAACTTTACTGGATATCAATTAGACTTTGTGATGGGATACGTAAATGAAGAAAAAATTATGGAGAGACCAGAATTTCGTGTTTCTCCTAAAAAAGATCAGGTTTGTTTACTAAACCAATCTCTTTATGTTCTCAAACAATCAGGGAGACAGTGGTGCAACAAAATGGTAACTAAACTCAAATCTCTCGGATTTAAATCCTTAAATACTGACAAATGTGTTTATCACATGAAATCATCTTCTACTGAAGCAATCATCACTGTTTAAGTTGATGATTTAATGGTGTTTACAAGCAGCAAAAACATTTATGAAAATATTCGTGGAGAGTTAGCTAAAGCTTTGAAAATGAAAGAACTAGGACTATTACATTATTGTTCGTATTTGAAATAAGCATTAAGTGGGGAAATTGTGGGATATCAATGCATATTTTCTTTCCCTTCCCCAATCATAAAATATATTTTCCCTCTCCATGAAAGTTTTGGCTGCGAACGAACGCGAAGGATGGCGAAGTTCTCTCCTAAGAACTAATACGTCACTGTTACTCATACTTCTGATGCTGCTGAATCTCCAAGCGTGAAGTTTAGTCTGACACGCTGATGTTTATATATGTCTTTTTAAATGCTGTAAATAAATCAGTTTTTCGTAACTGTGCTATGATTCTCATTGCGTTTACTTCCAACAATAAGATTATTTCAGAAAAGGTGTCCTCATCATGGCTTTAGTACAAAATTTAAACGTTACATACTCACCCAAGAACTAGAAATAAAAACTCAGTGACTTTTCTTAAAATTTTAAAATTAGTAATTGTTAAGCAATTCTCTACTACTTCTTAACAACAATTAGCTTCCTTAGAATTCTCTAACTTCTCTTAAAAATGCATTTAAAAAAAGAATGCTAATATTATTTAAATCATTTGATTTTAGAAAGAAAAATATTTATTTGGATTTCCTTAAATCATGTTTTTTTCAAACTTTCAGTGTGTCTCAATATAAATTTTAATTGTATTCACAAATTATTTTTATTAATTACTAGTAAATTGAGTTTGTCTTATGAAAAGACCAGCTTAAATCAAAAATCTACATAGCTAATTTGTTTCTCAACACAAAACAGCTTAACTAAGTTTCTTTTTCTTGCGTCTAGTATGCAGCACTTTAAGACCAGTTGAAATGTATCAGTATGTAATATTTACGTTTATTGTTTTTCATTCATTTTTGGTATGGATATTGATTGATTCACCCACACAGCTAAAGAAAATCACTACAAATTCACTGCTCATGTGAAATATTTTATAGATCTACTAAAATATTTTCCCAAAGAAAAATCACATCTTATTATACGACATCTTGTAATAACCAAGAAAGTTTTTCCTGAATCTTATAATGTGTCACTACACTTTCAGAGAAAAAAATACTCCTGAATTTTATTTATCATACTTCATTTTTAGTGACATGGCCATATGACATGGAGGATATGGGTATCCTCAGAAGTCATATCCACACACTTAAAGAGCGGAAAATATTCTCCCAATATATTTAGGTGATACATTTGTTTTTTTCCCTAAGATTTAAATTTCCTGAAACATTTTCTTCATTAAAGTGTATCATAAGAATAATTCGTTCTCTAATGTTATTTATTTTAATTTTTATTCTAAGAATTGCTAGAGTTTTTATTTATTTTTAATTTGTATGAGATATAGTACTGTTTATTCATGACTTAACTTTAGTTTTTTTGGGGGTTAACAAGTTCTTAAATTTGAAACATGAACAATATCTATAGAATTTATTTCTATTTATAGCATTTGGTTTATTTATCTCATAATTTACAGAAAGTTTAGTTGCTATTTCATATGGTCCTGAAAAAACTAAGGACAATTTTCGACAATTTGCATAAATAAATTTCTCACACTTCACTATGACACCAGCTAAAAATGGAGAATATATGAAACAAGTATCATACACGTACATATTTAATTTTGTTTTGATCATGATATTTGATTGTATTATCCTTCTCCAATTTTTTAGTTTCTTCTGCATGCTGTGAAAACTGAATTTGCGTTAATGGAGGATTATATGATAAAGTGTCAAACAACAAATATATAGAAGGAAAATTTGTAACAGAATGATGTGTTATATTCATTGATAAATTTTCCAAAAGTTTTGCTTAAGGGATTTTAGTAGGAGATACATTTACTTTACACATTTTAGTTTAGTTATAATATTCTGATTCACACGTTCACATTTTCTATTCATTTGTGAGTGGTGTGAAGTGATTAATAAGTGTTTGACATTGTAATTTCTAAGGAAATGTTTAAATTTAGTTAAGGTAAAAGCACCATTTTTATCAGTGAACAATTTCGATAGCATTTGAATCTGAAAAGCTTGTTTTAGAATATTTATATAAATTTCAGTGTTTTTATTATTGAAGGGAAAAAACCCATATATATCTTCTTGTGTAATCAATTATGATATGAAGTCGTTTTTTGTTGAATTTTAATAATTAAATTCTCCAACCGTATCAACAGAAAGACATTCAAAAGGTTGATCTGTGGAGGGAAACAGTCTATAAGAGATCTAGTTTTTAAGTTTTCTTTTTACTTATTTGACAAACATGATAATGTTTGACAAAAGCTAAAATATCTTGATAGATGTGAGGAAAATAATATTCAGGAGTAATTAATTTTACCTTTTATGAGTACCTGAATGTCCAAATTGTTCATGACATTATAATCTAGCTCTTATTGACTAGACATTCCTTACACAACATTATAATCTTGCTATTGATTTTATAAAAGTTGCTATTTTTTCTTTATTTTGAAAATATTATTTATAAATTTACTTCAGAAATTAAAATTAATCTTCTACTTAAAAAACGATAATCGCTTAAAACATTTTCTATCAGATATCAGCTCTTATTGAAACTTAAAACTCTTTAAGTCTCCTTATTCTCTAACTATGCCCATTAATTTTTTCCCATCTTGTGCTTAGACATATTCTGTTTCTGAATTTTTTACATATTTTGTTTGGCTGTAAATATTACCTAATTATGCTGTCGGAAATCACTCATAGTGCTAATCATGTAACGAGTGAAAATATCTAGGATAAGATACCATTACTTCTTTCTTCAGAAAGAAAATTTATTATTTTTGTTGGTTCTGATCCTATTTTAGGAAACGCATGGAAATCTTTAATATGACTTTCCTTTTCATTCTTACCTCAAACAATTCAAAGAAAAGCTATCAACACTTTTTTCTTAAGTAAGGGGTCTTTATTCGAATGCGAACATAGAAAATGGTGATTTTCTTTGACTTTACTGATGGAGTTTTACCGCATTTCAATGGTTTCCCTTCTTTGTTTGTATTTCTCTCTCAAACTTGCATGTAAAGAATAGAGGTTTAGAAATGCTAATTTATCTGTTACATCAATATAATGCCCTTTATTTCCATAAAGAATGTATTATTGCTTTCCTTTAACATTTAAGAAAATAAATTTGTTTCTAAAATTTCAAAAACTGGGTTTTTTTTTAAATATTATATGTATGCGTACAATATATCATCAGTAATTTATATTACATATATTTCTAATCATTTTAACTCGATGTCTATCATACTTTATTTTAAAACATTAATATGCTATAAAAATAGTTTTACAGCATATATTTTTATATATTGAGCTCATACTTCTTACTTTTAAGACGTTTATTTTCCATACCATATATAGTTTTCCAAATTTTAGATTTTTTTTAACGCAATGCAATTTCAAAGAATTCAAAAAGAGATACATTTTAAACCAACATTTTTAATTACACAAAAGGAAAGTATATTTTTAACATGTCTTCAATTAAATCAAAATAGGAGGTACATTTGCATGTTAATTGTACAATTTGATGATAATCAATTGTAAAGTCATCAGTTTTCTATTACTTCAACTGATTTTAAAAAGGACTGTATTGTTCATTATTGAAAAGTCAAACAAAATTATTTTTTTAAATAGTGAAAAAAGTTTTTTTCAATAAAAACTAACACTATTTTTTTTATTTTTAAATCGCGCCAGATAATATCTCATTAATTATTTCATAAGTGAATTACTCTGTAGGTAAATATTACTACTACACAGATGACACTATGATTTATATAAACATTGTTTTAAAAAGATTTAGTACTATAAAAATTGTTTATTCTGAAATTAAATAATTTAAATATATAGATATATCTGTGCAAATTTAATATAATATATTTAGCATAATATACTTATAAAATTATTATTTTATCCTTTTTTCCAAAAGCTATTTCATATGATTTTGAGGTTATCTTCATAGAAGAATATATTTCATCAAAAGCATTGCATCAATAGTTAAATGAAAATATCCGATTTATAACAAAATTATTCACACATAAAATGCTTACAGATAGTATTACTACAAATAGAGAGTTTATAGGAAATATTTAAGAAATTAAATTTATCAATCAAGTTAAAATATAATAATTTAAATAAACTTTCTTAAATATTTACTCTAAAGGATAGATATATTTCAAGCTTGAAGTAATTAATATTTAAATATCTTAATTGACTTAATGTGTACATGAAATTAAGAAATATTTGTATTAATTAGCAACAATTATGCTTTTGATTTCTTACATATGGAAGCATTTTCTTAAAATCAAATAATTCTCGAAAATAATATTAGATAACGAGACATTTTTCATGAATCCCATATTTTTACTTTAGAAAAGTGTGTAAATGTGTGCTCTACGGTTTCTTTACACACAGTGTGGACTAACACAAACGTGTCAAAGAGGAAAATAATAAACATTTACTACCACAGTCATTGGCATAAAAATTTGCACACCAAGAACTATGTAAATTATTGCACCATATGTAAATGTTTACAAATGTAGCTTGGTGGAGCATTACGTAATGCCACTTGAGGGCGTTCTCCTTGGATTGTAAAACGGGTAAACATAGTTTGTTTGCGTGTATTTAATCAGTTGCAGGGGAACGCTTTTCAAATAGAGATACTATTACGCCCCCATCGGAGACAATGCGAGCAGCTGTCAGAGTTAGAGAGAGAAATAATCATAGGGATGGTAGAAATCGGACGGTCGGCACGACGAGTAGTTCTCCACCTAAGTCGTTCTGATTTTACTGTGGGAGGTGTTGGGACCAGACGACAAGGGAGAGGTTTGTTACACGGCGATTGGGCTCAGGATACCCCAGACTAAAAGTATAGAAAACCATCACATCATACGACACGCACGCATAGCATTAACTGTTTCGTTAGCTACCATACATCCACTGGCAATATCCTCACTATGGGTCTCTGTATCTGTCCGTAGCATTGCAAGGCACTTTGAGTTGCTATCGCTGTGCCCGTTACGTGTACTGCCATTGACACCCACTCAATGTGGCCTCCATTTGGAGTGGTGTCGTGATCTAATGGATAGAACAACAACCGAAAGGAATCAGGTAGTCTTTAGCGACGAATTCAGATTCAGTTTGGACAGTGATGGCAATCACTACCCAATCACTGAAATCTGTGTACGTGTGCAAGCCCCACGGTAAACGTCTCATTTCTGCCTTCGCTGTAGAGCAGTAAACCGCTCCCACAACTGGTGTGATGGTATGGAGTGCCATCAAATACGACACATGGCCACGCCTAATATTCATTCCCTGTACCACGACAGCCCAGATTTATTTTCGCAATATTCTTCAGCCACATGTGATGCCAGAGAATTTTCAACAGGACAATGTTCACCCACACACAGCAAGGGTTTCACAGGACTGTCTCTGCTACATTTCCATCCTTCCCTCGTCAGCTGGATTCCTAGATTTGTCACCGATCGAGCATATTCGGAATCATTTACGAAAGCAAGTTGGACAGCCTACGAGTTTGGTTAAATTAAAGGGGCGTTTACAGCTGCAGAACGAGATGTCGCAGGACATCATACGGGACATGTATGCTTCCATGCCAGACCGTATCACGTGATCTAAATTCAATCTAGAAGTGACCCAATATGGTACTAAGACGTCTATTCATTTGTAATTTTTCCTACAGTAAACTATCATTTTACTTTGATTTTGTAATCACTTACTTTAATCAATGTTGTACTTATGTAAGTAAAATTTCGTTTTATTCAGACAAATCCTTCTTGGTGCGCAAATTTTTATTCCAATTTTTGAATATATCTTAAATTACTGAATTAGTTTCATTTGTGGATTTTGATTTTCCTTTAATTTTTGAAATAAATTTAATTTTTGTCAAATTATAGATCTTCTGATGTATTAATAAATAAAGATTTTGAAATGCATTTCTAGATTTTCTTTTGTTTGAGATATATAATAAAGATAAAAATATTATTTTCATACATAAACCATTTACAAATCAAATAATAAAGAAATAATGAAATCATCGTATATATTCATTTAACTCCAGTTTTTTTTAAAAAAAATTGTGTGTTCTTTTCTTAGCACCTAAGCTCTTATAAATTATTTTTGGTTGGATAATTTCTTTTATAAATATTAATAAAATAAATAACAAAATTTGTCATGTAAAAATGATTTGACATTTCAAACAGATTAAAAATATTTTTTTCTATGTTTTCAAGAAATTCAGGAATTGGTACAGGGATTAAATCAAAAAATAAATTTAATTGAATGTTCATTCAAGCAAGATCATACATAGTTTCAATAAAAGGTATTTGAAACTGTGGTATCAAAATGCATGTAAACCTCACATTTATTAAAATATTTCATTTCATAAATTTCGAACAGAACTATTAACATTTGAAAATATTCTGGCTCATTGGGTGTAAAGATTTTAAATAAATTTTAGGTTCTTTTGGGCGTATCAATATTTTTTGTGCGTTCATTATTAGTGCATTTTAAACCATTTGCATAGTACAGTGGTGTAATACACAATATATTATCTTTTTTTTATATTTCGGATAGTAAATTTTTAATTAAATTATGAGACTCCAAGCAAATAAAAAAATAGGAATGAATAAAATAAATTATAGAGTATTTAAGTGATTCAGACAGGTCTCATATACAGACGAAATGAAACAGAACACAATGCTGAAAATTAAACATAAATTAGTAATTAAAACTTTCCCTACTCTTCTGCTAGTTCTAATGAGAACTGCTAACTTTTCTTGTAATTAGATATTAAATTAGATTCATTTATTAGCTTACTTCTTTCATTTATTGAAATGTGTGCATAAAAAACAGATGTAAAATGATAGATTATATTATAATTCGTTCACTAATATAATTATTTTTGAAAATAATGAAGTCTAAATGTAACAGATCCAGATACTATACAGTTTCAAAGAAAAAAAAAGAATTTATTTTCATTTCTTAATTTTTTATTCACATGTCAATAACATAATTCAAAATAAATCATAAGATTTTAAATTTTCAACTTGATAATGTATTATAAATAGATATTTTATAATGTATTATAAATAGATATTTTATAATATATTATAAATATGTATTCATTTATATGTAATATATGTAATATTTATAATGCATTATAAATAGATATTTTATAGTATATTATAAATATGTATTCATTTATATGTAATATATGTAATATTTATAATGTATTATAAATTAAATTATTGATAATTAACTATATGTAATATTAATAATGTATTATAAATATGTATTTTGATTCCTATTTTTCGTAGATCAACAGGCAACCAAAAGACAGTAAAAAATTCTTTTATTTTATTTTCTTGAAATAGGTTTTACAGAAAAATTCGTAATATTTATTGTTTTCCTCATAAGAAATAATAGATTCTATATACTTTAAAAGGCAATGGCAGTAAAATTTTTCTTTAAGACTGAAGAAAAGTAAAAATAGTTTAAATTCAAAATCATTTTAATTCATAAACAATTTTATTTCATTTATTTAAAAAAGGGACACTTTACAATAATTTAATCGATAGTACATTATGGGACCTATTATTTAGAAACTGTCAATTTCTTTTATCCGTTTTTCTTCCACACTTTCCTTTAGTCATCTCATAAGTTATAAATACAAGAACTGAAATGAAGTATATGTTAAACAGGAATGTTAAGCAATGACATTTTTGAAAATTTTCTATTTGATGTAATTTTATGCAGAAAAAATAACTGTTAGTGTTGAAGATAATAGTTATACTCGTATGATATACGAAGTGTGCCAGATAAGATTTATTAGAATATATTCTAGCACCCACAGAATACTAATGGTTGTATAGTATTATGTATATTTATGTCAATTTCGTTGATTTCTAATTTGATGATATGTTAATTTTTTCTAGTAATTAAAACAAATATATCACTGATATGCTAGTAATAATGCAAATCTAATATTATGAAAGTACAGCAGTAAACGTGCTTCTCCATTTCTATAGGGAAGTTAGATTTATTATAAGTATACAATGTTGTCCCACTTATATCCAATAAAATTTAAGAAGAATAATTATTTTATTTACTTTTATTATTTTGCTTATTATTATTACTGTTTTACTGAATCTAATTTCTGCTTTTCACTGTTAGCCAAATCTACAATAATATAATGCTATTATCTTATTTTATGAGATGAATATTTTTGTGAGAGTATAAAACCTTACGTGACTCTCTCTTGAAATTGGGGAGCAAATTTAAGGATAATTAATAATAACTTAAGAAAAACTCTACTTCCCATTTTGTCTTAGTTTCCCTACCTCACACATTCGAATACGTTTAAAAGTTGTTATTTTCTCAACAAAGATACATATGTTATGACTTCTCTTAAATTTAATTTAATTTCCTAATTTTACCAATACTTTAAAAAAATCTGTGTAAATTGGCATTTCATCACTCTCCCTGCAAGTAGGGAGATTTTCCCAGGGACAGCTAGTGGACTCATAAAATACCTAGAGGTCCCTCCATCTAATAGCTCAAGATTTCAATAACTCTTGTTTTAATTTATCCACGGGAAAGTTTTTCTGTCATTTCATTCTCAATTGCTTGCCTGGATAGGTTCACGTCCATCACTATGCCTCCCTCCTCTAATGTGAAACATCAATAAATTCATAATTTCAAGGATTTAAGTTTCTTTCTTGTGTCACGATTGAATTAAACATTTAATAAAGTTCAAATGTTTTTTGTACGGTTTAATAGTTTTACTCACATAAATACACACACCGACAGATATACATGGTCTTGTTCTAATTCAATACAATAAGCGTTTCACCATTAACCGTAATATGAATTGATATTTATTGGAACTTCCCAATATATTTCTTAAGTATCTTACTTAATCACATTTTTCTCTCATTAGAAGAAAATAATTTTACGGTAATCTTATAGAGAAGTTTTGAAATCTGCTAAAAATCAAAATTATTTTATTTAATCAAAGTAATACTCAAAAATTATGCTATAAAAATTAATTTTCAATTGAAACTAATGAGTGTTGTTCATTCAATTTCATAAGGGAAGTTAATGCGTAGTTTCTATTTTCTTATTTTATCATATATTATGATACTAAAGAAAAGTGAAACTTGTATATTTAATTTTTATTTTCTTGTATATATCGGAGAAGTTTGCTCGTAAGTATATCAGCAGTCTACGGAACCAATACCAAAGAATTAAATTTGTCTTTCAATCTGAACAATTCCAGAAACTTTAACTTAAAAATATCTTTGTTTGCTACTCTATAATATAAAACAAGTTTCATAGCGAATTTCATTTCCAATATATAGACGAGTGATTAAGGAGACAGTTTTGAAATCATCTGCGATACTTATCAACCTTCCAATGAGAACGTGATTTTTTTTTCTTTTTCATTGGAAACATCTGTCTCTGTGGTAGTCTTAGCAAAAATGTCAGTTACTCAGCTTTAAATCAGAGGATTAAGTAACTTTCGAGTTTTTTTCATGCATGATTTCTATCTAAAAGGATTTTATTTTAAAGTTTGATAAGAAGTAAAAATTATTTTCTTTCAAATAGATAACCTAAGTGTTCAAATGCTATAATCATTTTTAGTTTCGTTTTAACCTTAATAGCTTGTGGGTAACCATGACTTTTAAGATATATTTAATTTTTAAATTATTATCGAAATTCAGAAAACTCTCTTTACAGAAAAATATTTCAATTTACTAACCATTTGAAGAAGATATACGGCATTAATATGAAACACAAACAAAGAAATAAAGTCTCGTAAAAAATAAGTTAACTCTCTCTCATAGAAGGTTGGAAGTATATTCAAGCATACGTGTTACTTATGACATCCTAAGCGATGATAATGTTCGTCTATGAGACAGATGTCACTACTAGAGGGTTAAATGAGATCTAAATACTAAAATTACTTCAAAATTACCATGTACTTTCAAGCCTGCAACTAATATCCTCGTTGTAATAACATAGACATTATTTGGTACCTCTATATATATTACTAACTTACAATAGTGTTATAAACTTTAATAGTAATATAATAATACATGATATAGTTTAAACAACTAATGTAGAAACTTAAGGCATTTGCATAATTTGTTCACTTTAGAGAGACATATTGTAATATGTAACATACAATCATTGTCTGTTGTCTTTAATATATAGTTGATAATTAATTTTGGATGAGGCATTTATAAATTAATATCCTATACAAGAGGCATGGAATTTAATAGATAATGAAACTCCATTTTAGATCTGAGAATATTAAAGAGTTTGGTTTTGACCTTGAAAAGTTAGAAGCAATTAAGAATAGTTCAACAAACCGTAGATGCAAATTTATTTGAAAAATACAGTCCGAATAGCTTGTAAATTTTTATTATAATAATCTATATCACATAGTTTCAATAAAAGCATACTAAATTTATAAAATATGTTCCATTTTGATAAAAATTTCAAAACGTTTTTATTAGTAAATGGAAGTTGTACAGTAAACATTAGAGAATTTAGAATTTTTCAAGAATATTTAATCTAATAAAAGTTTGAATACATCACTTGTATTGTAAAAATATATAACCAAACGAAAACTGAAATTGTATAAGGACACAAATATGAAAAAAATATTTATCCTTTTTAGTATTAGCTTTAGTAAGCATTTATTATTGTGCAAATCAGACATCAAATAAAATACTTTAATAGGTATTTAAGAAAATTAAAAACACATGGATAAAATATTATGTTATATAACAATTTAAATCCTTTTTGAAAAATGGAGATCAAAAATAGAAAACTAAAATTCTTCTATTTTAAACTCTCTTACTTTAAGAAACTGGACCATGAATGCATAAAAACGTGAAATGTATAATTATTAAAGTGCGCTGATATTAAATTAAGATTATTAAATGTTTATTATCTACAATCATTGATTTACACGTTGAGAATAAATGAATTTGATTAGTGTGTGTGTGTGTGTGTTTTGCGCATTTAACATAAATGGAGGAGCATGTTTAATACAACCCCAATATTCATTCAAGGCGATACCGTTTAACTTATGAAGCATTCATTAATCTTTATCCATTTAAACCAGAAATCAGTTTTATCCTTATTTCTATAAGAATAAAACTGAATAATAGCTTAAATTACTTGGATCTTTATAGATGCAAAATAACTGATTACTATATTTTGCATCTATAAAGAACCGAGCTATTTATAAGAAAGATATTTGCTAATGAAGAAGCATAAAACGCAAGGAAAAAAAATTAAAAGTATGATAATATTTATATGCATTCTATGCTACAGAGAAGTAATGATGCTTCTTTCTTCTTGGTTAACAGTCTCATTTCGAAATGACATTATATCAATATCAATACGTAGAAAATATGTCTCTGATATGAAGTCCTAAAATAGAAAAGTGTCATTAATTATTAAGCTATTATTTCACTTTTAATGTGCTTTATGAATTAAATCGAAGCTTCTTATTTAAAAAGAATGAAGGAAATAGAAAAAAAATTTTACCTGGAAAATATTCCTTTTTTTGTTGTTAATTGTAAGGAAGGAGGGAAAAAGTGGTTATGCTTTTAGTTGTAAAAA
>BMAW01004393.1:0-29201 GCA_019974015.1 Nephila pilipes
ATTGAAATGATTCCCTCTATCTTAAATCGTTTTCGTATGAATTACGTAGATGTTACTTCTAACATTGAGAAGGCTTGCCTACAGATTGCCATAAGAGAAAAAGATCACGATTTTTTATGGTTCCTATGGTTTGATAAGGGTAATCACAAACAGGTAGAAGAGTATCAACACAGAAGAGTTGTTTTTGTTGTCGAGTTCAGTGATTGCACAAAATTGATTCAAGCTATTGTACAGTTTTATGTGTGTGTGTGTTTATACCTGTTAAAAGGAAATACAATGCATTTGCCAGAGATCCACAGTATAAATTTGGATTTGCTCAGAAAGAACCAGCATTTTAATTGCATGGATTTTTCTTGCATTTGAAACATGATCTAAATCATAACAGTATGATTTATTAGAAGCTCAATCATGACCAGCAATGCAAGCCAAAGCCACCAAAATTGAACTTGGGTTGGAAGTGCTCGCAGTCAGTCAAATACACACAACATATTGTTATTTTAAATAATAATCATTGATTTAAAATGCTGGCAATGATATATTTGAAATTAACACTGCTTATTACATAAAATCAAAACAGGATAGAACACTTCAGATAATAAGCATATAGATTAACATATATAGGAAAACTGCAAATTTTGAATGACAATGAAGAGTACTTTGAGCTAAAATGATGAAAATTCAACTATACTTTTACAAATTATCAGCATCTTTTCCAAAGAAAAGCTTTGAAGAAATCTGACATATAGAAATAAATGAAATAATTTCTATTTAGAAAAAAAAATAATAATAATGATTTTTGTTTTATTTTTCACAAAATTTAAACAAATAATTTTTAATTCAATTTATTGAAGAAACATTTCTTTATAAAGTGCTTAAATTAATGACACATGTCACTGAACAGAATGTGTATGAATATTGTTTTAAATACATATGATGCACACCAAATAAAAAGTTAGATTTGGAGAGCTAAAGCAGCAACTAAGTTATTTATCTAATAATTTTTATAGTTTCATTCAGAAAGAAAGTGCAACTTTCTCCATTAAAAAAGAGTTTCCATTAAATTTAAAAGAGGATGCACTGCTATGCATTTAGAATGATTTTAACAGCAGGTAACACACAGCATGTGCATTGGCTACTCCTGCCATAATGGCATGACCTTGACACTTGCCCAGAAGTACCAATTAAAATTGCAAATGTAGAAGAGTTTACCCCAGCACTATTGATACCTCACTTACTGGCTTGCCTCGAAATCAAAATCTGCATGCAATTCGAAATTACAACATGTTGGTATGATGAGTTCACTAGATCTTAGCCCTTGAGATCTAGTGGAAGAGTCAGTGTGGACCTTAGGCTAAAAAGTTATGATAGTCCTGGTTTAAGAGCGATATCGGTGAATTAAAAAATTCTGAATAACACCCATAGATGGCGCTGAGTATTCCGAGGTATTTGGCATGTTTTGTTGGCTGGAATATCCAGCTCGAGCGATAAATGAGTCTGCCTAGAAGTATTCAATATGAAGTACAAAGGTCAATTGGAGTAATGGGGAGGGGGAAACATTATGGAGTTTCACAGTTGTAAAGTTGAAAGAGCCAAAGATTTATTTTGTCTATTACTTGAGTTATGTCTCTCTCTCTTTTTTTAAGGGGATGTGAGCGTATGAATTTAAAGTTTATTTTCTCTTAGTATGAAAAGCGCTTAAGATTAAATATGTAAACTTTATTTATTTTATAAGGAAAAATAATAATAGTAAAAAATAACAAGAAATAAATAATGGAGGAAAAATTATAGTGAATAAAAATGTAAAACAATAAAAAGAATGAGAAGCGCTGTCAGACAATTATTAGAGATAGCACTCTGAAATGTTGCCATGTAATATTTCGAAGATATTCAAATTTAATTTATAAAAGCAATCAATAAAATGATTATTATTTAACAGCTTACATAAATACATTTAATCAGTATAAATGTTGTAAAACAAAATTTGAATATTATTTTATCATGTCAAAACAAAACTAACTGTATACTTAAATTTTATTTCTACTAAATAGACATATTGCGATTGAACTATGTATTCTATTAATTATAATTGTCCTTCGAAATTAAACTTACTTAAACCTTATGGGTAACTCCTCATTTTTGCAGAAATTCAAGCTGAAATGAAGTATAAGTAATTGGGGAAAAACCGTAGATCTTTTTCTGTCATATTTAATTATAAAAAAGCTCTCCCCCCACAAAAATTGTTCAGTATAAATTTTTATAGTTCACTTCTTTTTGTTTTATTGCCTAAATAGTTAAATTTGGAAAATATATATTATTATCATAATATATTTATTAAAAAAACAAATTCCGTACAGTAAAGGGAAGCTTGCATCTATTTCAGGTTTGAAACTTTTATCTTTTGTTTTGTTTTTAACTTTTCAGGTTTCTTTTTATATTAAAATATTTATTTCCATATGCTACGAACAGCACTTTCTGAGTAAGACCACAGTACCAGAGAAAGTTCGTTTAGAATTTTAAACAAATACTTTTTTTTTTATTGATGCCTGTTTCCAAAGAATAAGCAAATATTACTGATGTAAATAAGAAATTAATAATCCTTAATTCATTAAATACTTTGATTTATTTTTTGCTTATTAACAAGAGGGCTTTGAGTGATGGACCTCGCAATTTTAAACCTCGGCCAAGTGACGAGGATGACATTTGAGTTGTCATTCCTCTCTCCAAACTTCCTTCTAATCCTTTATTTTTTGTTATTGATTCAGAACACATATTCAAATACATCCATAACAATTGGATTAAACAAAAACATGCAGGACAATGTTTTTATTTTCCAGATTTTGAAGGTCATAATAAGTTTCCATTATTAGAAGCAAATTTCTCTACACTTAAGTGTGTAACAATATGATATCGAAAATAATAATTTTGTAAAGTTTGCTTATGGTTTAATTTTAAAAGCTTCGTGTCCTTCAAATCTTGAAAAACAAAATGTGAAACTTGTGCTTAAGATATTCAATAACTTTGTTATTCAAGGGCTTCAACAATTAGGAGAGCAACATAAGCTAATAAGTTATGAAACAACATCAAATTTTATTTCTTTAATTTGTAGATGGTGGAAAATTGTTAATGTTAAGATAATTGTAAATGGACAACATCTGATGATCCTTATCAACAATCGATTACTTTATCACCAGATAACAAAGGATGTGAATTCTTATACAAAATTTTATTTGCTTAGTTTCATGGAAGGAAAAAAAAATTGTACTATTGGAATCCTAATTAAAGAAACATGTCTTGCTTTTATTCATACAACATATGCTTTACTTGAAATGTCAAAATATTGTATATAAATGAATTAAAATTTTAATATTTTCTTCATGGGAATCCAAGCAGATGCAGAAAGTAGTTTTGGGAAATATAAGATAATTTCAGGTTCTCAATATTCAATATCAGTTCGACAGCTTTATGAAGTGGAAGCTAAACTAAGAATGCAAAATTTTTTACCTCTAATTTTAATTTCGAACACTTTGGGCAGCTTAAGTTAAAAAACATTGATTTAGAATATTCGTGTTATGAAAGTCATTTAGATTCTTTAATATTGCATGATTTTTTAATATAACACTTTCTGAAAAAGATTTTTTGCGATGCTGAACCTTATCTGCGTGTTTTAATATATTTAGCTGGTATTTGTGCATGAACAAAACTTAAAAAGTAAAAATGCGACCTTTGCTCCAAATCAATTATTCTCAATAAAATTTGAACTAAATTCTAACCATCATTTAATGCGTATCATAGACAGAGGAAGTTTATTGTGTCCTATCCCAGATATTGTCTCATCAGTATTCTACAACTATGTAACAGTTCAGAAACTTCTTTCAAAAGATTATAAAAATATGTTCCTTACACAAAATAATTAACGTCGAATTACCTCAGATATATCGATTATCTTGATAAATTCAAATGAATTTTTTATATGATAAACCTTGAACAATGATCATGCTTCTGAGCTAGTTTTAAAGCATATTATACACACTTCTACAAATGCATTATTAAATTACTACTGTAAGGAAAAAAATGATATTAAAAAAGTTGAAACAAAGAAAAGAGAATCATATACTTTATTAGCTAAATAACTTGCTTTATTTTTTGTATGGACCAATTTTTGATGCATATATATATTTATTTTCATGTATTTATCTATAATTATATATCTATGATTTACCTAAAAATATTTTTTAAAATTTATTGAATGGCATTTTTTTTTTTTATTTTGTGATTGTGTTTGATACCAATAAAGTTATTGTTTTTAAATTTGTGTTGTATTTTTTGTTTTGAAAACTATTTCTAATGCATTACATAACTAATGTACGGGGGAAATGATATTAAAAAAGTTGAAACAAATAAAAGAAAACTACATACTTTATTAACTGAATAAATTACTTTATTTTTATGTATGGACCCATGTATATATATTTATTTTTATGTATGTATCTATACTTATATATGTATGATTTACTTAAAAGTATCTTTTAAAATTAATTTAATCGTAATTTTTTATTTTGCGATTGTGTATGATGCCAATAATATTATTGTTTTTAAATTTGTGTAGCATTCTTTGTTTTGAAAACTATTTTTTATTTTATTTCTCTTTATGTAACTATTCTGAATAAAATTAAGAAAATAATAATAATAAAGAAATTAGCATAGTTTTATGTATAAATTAACAGTAAAATAGAGAAGATTAATTTTTTATTTTACTTTTTTGTTTTCCTAAGAACAAAAAAAATATAAAAGATTCTTATTTGTTGCAATGTAGCAAGTGTTTATGTTCATTGCAATATGTTTGAAGTAAATAGTTAATATATAGATGATCACATACTTGCGATTATTATTTAAAAAAAATAAACTATATTTATACTTAAATGCTCTATGTACATGAAACACAATTTTTTGATTAATTTATTGATATTTTTTTATTTGCTGTATATGAATGTTTAGTTTAATTATAAAGAATGGAGTAAAGTATGTTAAAAAACGCATGGAAAGAGTACCGTAGGCGCATATACGAGAGTTACCCAACTAGTTGTAACATCACTAATCAGCGCGAAGGCCTTCTTGTATTTAGGAGGTGTTGACAGCAGGCGGAAATTTGGAGCTTTTGGCGGAAAAGGGATATTTTCAAACAAAAAACTAATAATTCGAGATAAAAACCAACGTTTTTAAAAACAACTTTTTTATATAATGATAAAGTATATTAATTACGATATATTAAATTCAAAACAAACACATGATAAACACATAAAAAGTTTAATTATAATTTCAATTTAATCTATCCTTTATTGAATATTTTTTACTGAAAAATTTTACAACACATACAAGCCTTTCCTTATTATCTATTATTTATCTATTATTATAAATGTATGATTTACTTAAAAAAATTTGTACCAAGCTATCTATAGACAGTTCTTTCCCCCTTTTTTTCCAGCAGACCCTTTTACAACTTTCCCTTGCCCTTTTTACGACTTTGCTTCTATTGTCCGTAATTGGGTGGGGATATTTTTTGCCAGCGTTATCAGTTGTGCGCGAATTCCTTATCATTGGCGACTTTCAAGAACAACCGAATTCGAAAAAATAATCCATTGGATGATTTTTCGCTGTCTAAGATCGATTGGATTTTTTTGTTTTTCTTCGAATTTTTAGAATGAATCCGAAATTTCTCGCAGAAATAGAGATTGAGAATTTGATGAAAGATTTAGATGAAGAAAATTTTGTTGATAGAAACCCAAAAAAAATCTAATGGTGCCTTTGCTGAAAAGAAAAAGAAAATTAACCACTTCCAAGCAAAAAATTGTGGCAGATTACCACAAGCACATGGGATATGTTGATTTAGGAGACCGCAGGGCATCCACCTACACTTTTGCAAGACGAACTAGGAAATTGACAAAAAATTATTATTTAGCCTCATCCATGTTGTTGTGTTTCTGATATTTAAGTAGCGCCAAACTAAGTTAAAAACTCAATTTAAAAGAATTTAGAATGAATTTAATAACATCTCTGATAGGAAAATTAAATTATAAAATTGCAGAGCCTTCAGTAATAAAAAAATGAAGACAAATGATAGTAAATTTTCTCATTGGCCAATTGACGAAAAGAAAAGAAGAAAGTACACATAGTATGCGAAAAAGAATATACAAAAAAAAAAAAAAAGAACTATTATCTGTAAGGCATGCAGTTTGCCTCTTTGCATTGACCAGAACTGTTTCGAAGATTAACACACAATTTATTTAAAAATCTCTTAACACATAAAGCAATAAAAAAACAAAAGACTAGAATAAAAAAGATTAAAACTGATACACTTTTAATAAAAAGAAAAGGAAAAAAAAAAATCTCTTTTAAAATCCTAAAATTTGAAAAAGTAGAATTCACTTCACATTTTTAAAACAGACATTTGAAAAGCATTGTTACAAGAACTTTTCAATTTAAGATATACGCTTCACTTGAAAACAAAAAAGATATTTAAAAAAAACAAATTTTTACTTTTTTTTTTCTTTAAAGATTAAAGATTCACAGAAATGTTTGATATAAAAAAAAGTGTTACACATTATTTTCATTGGAATGCATGAATTAGCTGAAGGTTTTGCCTTAATTTGACGTACTTAAGATTTACTCAGCAGCTTTGAAACATGTTCAATTAAGTTAAAAGTTATTTCTTAAATCTCACTTTTGATAATATTTAATTACAAAAGGGCCACACCAGCTGACGAGTGAGGTCGCAAACTCGTAGCAGGGATGGAATTGTGAGTTCGAATCCTGTTCAATTGAAAACCGGCTGTTAAGCCTGTCTAGATTCTAAGTCTTGATGTTGGTGTGGTGTGGAAGTTTGGTGAGTGGATGCTGTCCTCATTGCTTGACCGTCATTCAAATTTATGAAGTTCGACACCAGTAACCTTCCTAATGTTTCAAAATGCGATGATATTAAAATGCCAAATCAAAATATTTGGAGTACATTGATTTTTTTTTTGTGCATTAAAAGGGCGTTAATTTAAAAAATAAAATGTTTAGTAATAATGTTCAACATATTGTTCTTTAATTTTTCCTTCTTTTACATATTTCGTCCAATAATTTTGAAAACATGAGGTATTATTTTTATTAAATGGGGTCAATGTCGCATTTAAATAGGTAAGTTGCAAAAATAAGACCACAGATAAAGTCTGCACACTAATCCATGAGATTACACACCTAGATATATATATATATATAAGAAAGCACCGAATAAATTTATGAGTTTATGATTGAACTATCGCGTTCTCAAAGAGTATAGTCATGAGATTACAGAAGCTATTAATTTAATATTGTTTTAACGTACTTGCTTTTAGAAAATATCTTTAGTAATATGGTATAGCAGTCGCTTTCTTTGTTATTTGTTTTGTTTGAAAATGCTAATTTACGCATTACACGATTATAAGTTATGATAAATATACATTTGAAAGTTGGTAAGTCAATTATAATGTTAACCAGGAATTCATAAAAATTTATTATGATATGATAATGTTGTACTTCGTTCATTACGTATTGCTATATAGTATAAAATGATTGAAGATACATTGTCATGGGTATGCTTCAGATTTTTAAGCTACATGTTCAATTCATACTTCTTATCTTAAATTATCTTTTCCTTAATGTTCAAAGATACGCTTTGAAACCATCTGAGTAGAGGAAGCAATTAGAAGCAAAAGTGATTGATATATTCAATAAAGTTTACATATTCTACCGGTTTTCATAGAATGTGTATGATTATATAAATGAAATTATTTTGATGTACAAATGCAAAATAGTGTATATTATATACTTTTATCACAAATACACATTGAGCGTATATGCATATTGACTCTTGTGCCCATAGCGTCTCTTGATTTGAGGAAAAATTACAAATAGTATCATTTGGAAAATGCAGCATCATGTAGGCTGCAATATCCATATGACAACATTGAATAAAAACAAATATTTCTTTTAAAGCCTTGACATCCTAAAGATAAGTACAACTGTCATCCCTATTATAAAGATTGTATTTATTAATAGCACTTAACAACATGATGAATATTATTTGTGCTACTCACAATTTAGACTAGTCAAAGGACCAGGAGCACTTGTGATCTGAAATTCTACTCTCATACTTCTACATCAGCAGGATAATTTGGGCCTCTACAGATGTAGCATGCATCAACTCCCTCTAAATGGCGTTTCATGAAATGAGAGGACTCGAATCCATGCCTCGATGAAAAGAAGTGTCATGACCCTTTTATTTCTAGCGACCAGTATTATGTGAGCATATAATGAATAAGGAAATAATTTCATGAAATATATTCGTTTCTCTAAATTACATCCAATAGACTTACCTTGGTGCAAAGCCTTCCTTCATGTTACTTATTTTTGTTACCGACTCGCCGAGCATTGAATGGTGGTGTTATTTCAATTCGGATCAGTCCAGGTAATGATGGGCGCCTGTGACATCTTCTGCATCGTTACTTAGGATCGTCAACCAGACTCAATGAGTATTCGTCTTAAGAAAATTAGTTAGAAAAATCAAAATAGTTTCTTTAAACCATTCTATGAATGACAAAAATTCTATGAATGTCGATGAGATATTATCTTGTAGTCAGACCAAGATTATAATAATTTAAACTTATCTCAATAAAATTGGATTTGGTGAGATTAATGTTATAAACAGAGTCATGAAAATATCAAGCACGTGATCACATAACTTTCCTACACAATATCATACATTCTCTTATATTGTATTCGATCTCCAACAATATGTTGGTATCCGCATAGACCACAGTTTGCATACACAATCTGAGTTCTTAAATCAAATAACGTCAATATGGCTTAAAAGTTAAAGCGGAAGGACAAAAGCGAAATCAAAACAGTTTTATTTTCTCTATTGCGTTTCAGACAAATGACATTGTGTTGAAAGATTTCTGTGAAAATTATGTATCTTTGCTTTTGAATTTAAGACATCATTTGCATTCTTAGAAACTAATTTTCAATCTTTTCAAATGCTCCAAATCAATCAGAATTTTTCTTTAATTTTTAAAATTTAAAATAAAAATGTCTTATATTTAATTATAATATGAGAGAACCTCTGATAAACCAAAAAGGCCTATTTTGCTATGTAATACTGTTTCTGACAGATGGCTATTTCTGGTAAATTCAACTGCAATGGAATATTGGTTGAATTAATTATAAATCTGAGCTATTATGTGTAAACAGTGTTACCCATAAACTATAGCGCCCTCTTATGTTAAAAGTTATTCGAGGACTTGATTAGGGAAATTGAAAATATCCAGTTTTAATTTTCAATAATAATGATAAAAGGCGAAGATGTTACGTTACAAAGTGTGAGAGTTCTACACTGATTAATATATTGCATGGGTGTTATTGATTAATTTTACGTGATTTGTTTTATTTTTGATTACATAAAATAAGTTAAATAAAACTCCCCTGTTACTAGACTGAATCATTGTAGTCAATGAAATATTTATTTATAGTAATCATTTAGTAGAATGATTGACAGGGCGTTAAAATAGAAGAACTGGGAGTATCCAGAATCACCCGTCAATCAAAACGAAATTAAAATCAAAATAAAGAGCATGGATGTCTGGTGTTTGTTGCCTAGAAAGAATAAGTTTAAAGACTTAAATTTTGTGAGATAGCAATTCGATTTGAAAAGTAATCAAAATAAATAAAATTAAGTTAAATAAAAATAACTTTGCTGGAATAAACAAATTAATTCAATTGTAGAGACTAAATTAAAATTTCACATTTATACTTCTGAAATAATAATTTGCATTTTGTTATATTTTTAAAGGTTAAAGAAAATTTATATAACTTTTAATTTATTTGGAAAGTTCAATAATGAATTATTCAATTCTCTCTTCTGTGCTTTACTTCCTTCATCAAAACTTATATTTTAGCATCTTTTCCAATAATATAAATTTACCATTGCACAAATAGAGGGTATGAACACAAAATATCCCAAACGGAGTTATATTAGTTAGTTAAGTAAGGTTAAATACACTTCTGTGAGAATCATAAGGCTTTCTCCATTATTTACCGTGCAATTTATGTTGCTACATTTTAGAACTTAAGTAACTGTAAATGTTCACTTAAAAGTCAGCATTCCTCATAAAATTACATTACTACAAAAATATAACAGCCATCTATTTGCAGATAATTCGAAATACATCCAATAATTAACAAAATCCCTTTGAAATCTTAAAAATTAATAACGACGACTAAAACTATATTCTGGCTACATGTTGAAGAAATGTATACTTCTAACTCATTCAATTAGTTAGATCAATAATTTTCTTGTAGAGAATGTATTCGAACATTCGTCTCCTATACTTTAACATAGAAAATTGAATCATTTTGCATAAAAGTACAAATGTACAGTTTTCTTAAAAATCAAATTCAGAGCGTATTTAGTAAATGATTATTTGTTATATCCATGGTAATTCTGTTATTGACCCAATTTTCTACCTGAAAATGTGTTAGACTTTGAGCCTATTCTTTAACAGTGGCCAGGCAGCCCATGTAAGACAGGCAAGAATCTATATTAACACCTCATAAAACATGGATGGCAATTTGTTGTGAAATAGCAATTCAGTACAGTGTATCCCCTTCCCATGCAATCTGGGAGAAGATATGGATGTGATTATATTGAAAGTGAATTAATTGAGTTCAAGGTATTGGTTCTGCCCCAATGGCCAATCATGGGTTTTTATTTTAAATTCCATTAACTCTCCTTTTCTCCTTTACATCCTTCAAAACTTTCCTTTCATCATGGTTTTAATAATTGAATGGTATCAAAAATGTTTCTCTCTTTACTTAAAATTCAAAAACTTTCTGCCCCTTGCAAATCTATCTCTAAAATGTAGCATTTATCTACCCTTCCATGGAACCTGCAATACCATTTAATTTCACCCATATGAGTCAAATTCTTAAATTACAATTCCATGATCAAATGGATCAAAGAACTTTTATTTATCTCAATTTTTCCATGAGTAATCTTTCTCAATTTTCTTATAGGAAAATTGTCTATCAAAACATCCCTCTCCAGTCTTAGATTAGAAGAAAATAAGGAAGTTGTCTGTAAGGGCAAACCAGCACATAAGTTGATCTGGTTTTTCATGATTAGATAAGAGCAGCAACAAGCTTTGGATGAAGATCACCTTTAATAGTTTTATCTTTTACTCCTCTCCTGTAATTATAAAACTTTTCAATCTCCTTTCAAATTCAATAATGATCAGGAGGTGTAGCAACTCTCTTCTACAGCATCAGAGGTTAAAATGCCTAACTAACAGCCTGATTAGCTAATTTGGACATGGGCTCTTTCAATCAACTTTCTTCAGACCTAACAGTCAGAGTTCGAATCAGCAGCTGAAGCTTAGCGACCGCCGCCAGTGGTGACTCAGACATGATTACTAGATGCTTCAGCCTATACCTAATGATTACGCATATGGGCCAGGCAAAACGCACTCTGTATGTCTAACTACTGAAAAACTCTTCAAATCACAGTGATATCTTAGCTCTAAGCACATACCCAATGAGACAACAGATAATTAAAAAGAAATGGAAACTGCCCCAAACAAAATTCAATTTACATTCAACAGGGTAGGGTTGCATATCAACCAGTAATGGCTGGAAGGAAGAAAAACCTTCTATACAAAATACCGTTTATCTCCATTCTAACGTCATCGCTTCTGTGATATTTGGAGGGTGCTGTCATGAACTCCTTCACAGCAGTGTCAGAGGTTAAAATGCCTAATTAACTAGCCTGATTAAATAGCTCTTTTTAGTCTAGTTGGTTAGAAGTGCGACAACAAGGTGATCAGTAGTTTTCTTGGACTAGCAGTCCAGGGTTGAATGTAGCTACAGAGAGTGAGTGAATGTAAAGTTTATTAGACAGAGCCAATTTATATGGCTGTCTTTGTATAAACAACAAACTGTGATCTAAGCGTGATTGAAAAGGATAAAGTGGTTGACAAGGAGATTGAAAGTAGAGAATTATAAACAGGAACCGAATCAATGCTGCAACCACGTATGCATGTGAAGTGTTCAATTAAGAACTCTGTAAACATCTTCTATCATAAATTATTCTTAAATTACATACACAATTTTTATTTCAATTATTACTCTATTTTAGCTCTTTTATTTCTTAAAAGTTTTATATACAACAGAAACATATACAAATAATTCGAAATAGCATATTTAACTATATAACTTTTACATTCATCCTTTAGCATTTCATAAGTACAAATTTACAATCGTATAAATTTGATAAGTTAAAACCATATCTAGTATTTAATCAATGAAATCCTGAATTTTAATATACTTGAAAAGGCTATAGTTCAATGACACCACACATGATAGGCATGATAAAATCAGTAGTATCCCACTAGGATATTTTAACTATATATGATAATCACCATCCAGTAAAAACTATGAAAACAATTGAAATAACTTGCAAATTTTCTATACTATCAATCATGAAATGGAACAAATTGAAAATTAATATTCATCTAATTTGAGGCAAACAATAATTATCCCTGCAAAATAGTACTAATGCCACCTTCTTAATGAAATAATTTTAAAAGTTCACTACGTATTACAAAACATATTTTACAATTAATTAATAAATTACATCTTTCTTTGAATATTATAAAAGGTCTTCTTCAAATTTTACATTTTGGTTAAAATAAATAATTGATTTTTATCAATTTGAATAATTTGTGTTTTATCAGTTATTTTACTATGCAATATCAGATTACAGTTTTCAAGCAGTTGAAAATGTATAGCTGAAAATACTCATAAGTTACAAAAATCCTTTGTAAATAATGTGATTTTTAAATCATAATGGAAATAAACCAGTACATATAATCATATATATATAATATACATAAATATAATATAATAGTGTACACATATATTTATATACACATTACATAATAATTTCCTGAAAAACAATTTAATTTCAAACTAAGAAAGTAGTGCTGAGAAGAACAACAGAATCCTTCTAAAATGAAAATGTTTATTGTTATATCAAGATTAATTCCTTTAAAAACATTCCTATCTCACTTTCAACATGGCATTAAAGGGACTTATGGTTCCATGATCAAAGAAAATCAATGTTTAACCACACAACAACTCAGGTACATAGAACTACAGTATCACAACAAGTAGCTCACTGTGTTGTAACTGTGATGAAAGTTCATCTTCAGCTCTTTTCACTTTTAAGAGACTTTCTGTCAGTTGTAAGAATCGAAAATTTGATTTAGACATTTCTCCCAATTTGGCAAATGTGAAGAAATATGAATATTATCTGCCTATAAGAATATTGATATGTAAAATTTGGATGATATGTGTGACTAATTTGGGGAGAACAAGATATCATCAATAAATAAAACAAGCAGTCAAGTATTTTGTATTATCAAGATTACAATGTGTTCTAATCTTAATGAAATATTACTTGTATTTAGCTAGAGTGCAGGTAATAAGCATTCAAAAATTGTCTTTTCCATATAATTATTTCTTTCACAGTATACGTATCTGTTCTAACAATAGTGAAATCATTAAAAGCAGTATATAATAACTTTAAGTTTGACTAACTTCATTTTAAGGCAGTTCTTTATGCACCAGTGATGTAGTAAATGTTGAGTTTTCTTTGATTAAATACTTGGATCAAAGATCCAAATACCAAAGGGCTGAGATAAATCTTTCAAGGTTTCACATTAGTCACTTGATCAGGTTCTAGAATTATAGTGACCCTTGCTTCTAATAGTCCTTGTGATTAGTTATTAATAATTATTGACTTCCCAAGCAATTAATTTACTCTCTTTTCACAGGAGTAGCATGTTTCTCATTTAGTGATCTCATTGGTATAGAGTGAAATTTCATATTGGTTGTCTTCCATTTTAAAGATAGTTCTATTGCATGATCAATTGAGTATGATTTAAAATAATATTTTATTTGATCAAAGATTTGAACTAAAGTCTTTGTCTAAATTGAGTGTGAGGTGAAGGAAATGTTTCTAAATTATCTTGATATAACAGTGAACCTTGGTTCTATAGAATGTATTATTTATTCTTCTCAACTGATATACTTTCTCTGTAATAGACCAACATACTAATTTTCTAAGTGAGAATTGTGAAAAGCAATATCATTATCATGTCTTCTTGATATATACACATACATATGTATATGCAAACACATATACATATGTACCTAAAATTAAAAATTATTTTTCGTGCTCTTTGACATATTTTAATTTCAATCTTCAAAGAAAGTAATTTAATATCAATGGATATTTGTACATAAAATATAAGGCATCACACATTTCTTGCTTCTTAGTATTAACATTAATGCAGTTCAAAATTGAAGTTTAAAGAAGAAAAATTCTAAGGTTTTCAAAATCACTTAAAATTGTTAGTATATGAACTAATTTAATGAAAAATATTTTTGATTATCTACTTCTACTTAAACATCATATCATTAAAGCTTCATTCCTGTATTTGAAAAGTACATGCAATGCCGTCATGAATGTATATACATATTGAACTTAATATTTAAAATCTGTTCATTAATTTCAGATCCTCATCAGTTTCAGGAAGTTTTTCCTGTCAAGTAAGTTGTAATGAAACTCTTAATTTACTGATTGTGAGGAAAAATAAAGTCAAAATTCTAAAATGATGACTTTTCAAATGTAATAAATGTTTTTAAAGTTTGCATCCAATAAGTTAGCCAGTAAGTTCTACTGTCTGTGATCGCTTAATTCCCTTTTAATCTTTTTGTCACGAGTTCAAGTTTTGGACCTTGATCGTCGTTACCAGCATTTCTAACATTTTGATTCAGTGTTTATCGCCTTTATCAATTTTCCTATCAACACAGTATGCTCTTACTTTTGGTGGATTACATACCACAGTGCATATTAAAATGATACTATACAGGTGAGGTATTGTACGAGTAATGTATGCAAACCCAGCAATTTACAAGCGAAGCAGCAAAACTAAGTAACTAGTCACAGCTTGCGAACTGTCATTACATTGTATCAATTTTCTTTTAAAATTTTCATGTTCTTATCAGTATAAGATATTCAGTACTTTAAATTTAATTTCATAATGGCTAGAATGATGAAATGCTTTGTTGTATTTTATTTACAGATTTAGATATGATAAATACATTGTTCATGATTTAATCATTAAAATGGCTTATATAACATAAGGTTTTTGTATAAAATGCAGAACACAGTTGTTAGGGATGAATAATTTGTTCTTTTTCTGAATGTATACAGAGTGAATGATGTGTATCATGTTAACAACAATAATGAGCAGGAGTAAACCTAGTGTGCTACAGATTCCGAGGTGAGCAATATAGATACCAAAGTCTTATCTACATCTATTTTCTTTTCCTTTATTTTATTATTTATTCATTTTTGAGATGATATTTCACAAAGTGCATATGGATAGAAACAGAGATCTGTATGGATATTCATGTACTAGATACAAATGTCACAAAAATCTAGTTAGTACTTGTTATGACGTTAACAGAACTCCATAGATTTTTATATGCTAAAGTATATGATTATCAATTTCGTCTTATTTTAGAAGACATCGTGTAATAGATATAAACATTAATCTTAGCTTTTCAGATCTTTCTTGACATGTTAAAACAGTTAATAAATATATTATGTATGTTCTAAAATTAACACAATCATAAAATTCTTGTTTATTTGGCAATGTTAGAATTTCATTTAGTTTTGGTACTTTTCCTGATGTTTATCAAGCAACACACCAATGTAGTTTAGCCATCAATTTATTGTTGAATAAACCATCATCAACTTGCACCCAATACTTCATTTTAAATATTGGTTTCAAAGAATAAGTATATGGAATATTACAAAAGCTTTCATGATTTATTTGAGAACAATAATATACTGAGCAAAATAGGAGTAAATTCTTTTAAACACATTTATTTACAATCTCTGTCATCAATTACACTATTTACAAAATATGCAAGGGCACAAACTGTATTTTTCCTTGATTTGTAGTCATGAGAAATTATATCAAACAGAATAACCACTTTTGCGGTCAAGATCAAATGAGCTCTGAAATGTACTCTGAGACCAGAAACTCTCCTTTGAGACAATGTACTTCCCTGTAGTATCAAAAATTTATTTCAACAAGATTCTTTTAAATAATAGAATTTGTCTCAGATCATTCAACATATTAGAGGTCCATTAAAATTTTCTGATGATGCAATTCATTTTTATTTTACTCACATGATTAGTGATGCTTTGAACTAGGAGAACCTGAAGTGTAGTTCAAAAGGTACTGTCAAGTCAAATAAGTTTTTGAATCTCTAGGTTAACCAATTGCATAAAGTGTGCTTTTATTATAAAATATAATTCAACAGACTACTCAAAACCAACTATGCAAGATAGTTACAAGAGACTTAAATGTTATAACTAATAGGTACATAAATGAAAACAAATTTGCCAAGTGATGCTCTTCTAATGTTCTAACCACCAAACTGATCACTGATGCCATTTTCTTATTTTGATCTGTCTGATAACTGGCTTGCAACAATCAGAGTTTCAAATAACAACACAGCTTTTACATTGAACATGTCCAAATTTTTACAGCCTGGAAATAGGTCATGGATTGCACTTTGGATTTTCACCAAGAATTGTTTGAGAAAGAAACTGAGGTATCAAATGCTTGTAAGTAGCTTGGTGAGTATGCTCTTGGTAAAATTAGTGTTTAAGTGACTTAAAGTATTCAAAAGTGATGATTTTGACATGAGAAATGAAAAGCAAAACCACTGAAAAATCTAGAGACAATGGGGTGTAAACGTGCTGGATGAGAATGATGCTCAAACTGTAACTTCAGATCACTTAAGTAATCACATACAGAAACAGTCTCTGTTTAAACCATGGAAAGATCGAGAAGAAAGGAAAATAATTCAGAAAAACAATTTATATAATGACAAAGTATATTAAATATTATACATTAAATTCAAACAAACAACGTGATAAACATAAAAATTTAATTATAATTTCAATTTAAATGTCAATTTGACAGATATTTTACTGAAAATTTAACAGCATACAAATCTTTTTCCTTCTTCCAAATATTTTGTATTATAGATCTAACAAGTGATGGTGAGGTGGGCTAATTTAGTGCTGATTGGCTAAATGTGAATCGTCTACAACCCCTGCCGTACTCTTCTAGACCAGCGTGGACAAACACAAGCAGACTTTACTAAAAATTCTGAGATGGAGCAATTAAAGTTATCATCTAATAAAATTTTACTAATTCTTGATTTAGATTCAAATCATTTAGTTCTCCTACTTTCTTAATTACTTCTGAAACACTGCACATGTCAAATTCTAGAAAACATAATTTTAACTTTTAAATTTACTTAAAAGACACTTTTGTGAGCGTATTAAAGAAATTCATAACTCACACAAAATCAAAACAGGCATTTGGTTGTAAGTCATTCAACATTAAACTAAATTCAGAAAAATTATTGTGATATGACATGGCGCAAAATATTGAAGCTTTTCTTTCTTGTGAATGAATTTATTCAAGTCAGCAACCCTTCGGAGATGTATTAAAGAGGGAGATAGTATCTCCCCTTGTGTGACCTAAAAGTTTCCACGATACTTCATGAGAGTAAGGGGAATTCCGATATTTCAGGGAAAAATTTTTCTATAAGCGTGGAAGGATATTTGTGTAAGGTATTGAAATATTAGTTCAAACATGCAATCTGAAATATTGCATTGTGACAAAATGATTCCCAAATTTCAAGCTCTGGCAGCTTGATGGGAAGTTGGTTAAGTGTGATCGAAAGTTGAAACGACCACACACCAAATAAAATTCAGAAAAACATTTGAGTTCACATAGGCTACGAATGAAGACATGAAAGCTGAAAGCCACTTATGAATGCTGTTTTGCAGGTACATAAAAGCAATTTCTCTGAATTCTGACTGGATATACAGAGAAAGTGGATATTTGAAAATCCTAACCATGAAATGATGAATAATTCCAATTGAATATTGACTGCAAGGCCAAATTTTAAGGACAACCAATGCCTTTATGTTTGATAGATCAAGAAGGATGCGATCTATTATGAACATGCTAAAACAGGCAAAACCGTTAATACTGAACATTACTATATGAAAAGTTGAATCAAGCTTTGCATGAAAACAACCAAAATATCAAAATGAAACACAAAGTGGTGCCATCATTCCACAGTTATCTGATTGAAATGATTAGAGTGGAATACTCTCATGTGCCTTGCTCATAGACTTGGCACATCTAGTTTTCATATTTGCATTGAGAAGCCACACACTTGCTAATAATGCACTTCACATCTACCAAGAAATGGCTTGATGATTGGTTTGCCTCAAAGAGAAACGTCTTTTGACATGGCAGCCATATGTGTCAGAGATAGAAAATTTATAAGCTAGAGATGGGCAAATGTTGATATCTTTTCATTTCCACCAAATAGTGTATTTTTATATACAATTCTGCTTTCATAATTACATATTGGGTAAAGAACAGAGTTTTGAGACAGAATATTATGCTC
Organism: Nephila pilipes; assembly: GCA_019974015.1. Taxonomy (NCBI): domain Eukaryota; kingdom Metazoa; phylum Arthropoda; class Arachnida; order Araneae; family Nephilidae; genus Nephila; species Nephila pilipes. The sequence goes on from BMAW01004393.1 coordinate 18,649, forward strand.
TGACACAAATATTTCAATTCTACTTCTTCAGTGAGAATTTTTATTCTTGCTTAGAAAAGCATTCTTTAATACTCCAAGTATACAAAAAGTTCACCTGTTAGTATTGGATAATAATACAACTGACTATTAAGATAGTAATTCACATTAAATATGCAGCATTCTTTTGAAATAAATCATAATTTCCCAAATACAAAGTTTAAAATACTTGTGGTATTTACTCATCTATAATTGAAAATATATGAATTAACCAAAAAGCTATTAAGATCATGTTTATGTAAATAAAATATTGTCAATCCCATTAGCTTCATTAGGATCCTTAACATAATAAACACATTACTGAAAAGTACACCAGCAGTATATCTATTTTCAAAGAAATAGTCATTGTTTACATATCTTAAAACTACATACAAGTTGACCTCTTTTTCATTTCTGTTAAAATATTTTATCATAAAATAGTGAGCTGCAATTAAAATAATAACTCAACAAAATTATCAAACTATATACTACATCTTTCTGACTTTATTAATAAAATTATAGTATTTCATTCTCTTCCAACCCAATTAATTTTAGTTTTCATGTTCTGAAAATGGGACTTTTACATTAAGATTCAATAATAAAATAAGTTAAATCATAAGTTTGAATAATTGAAATTTGATTTTAAATGAATTTTATTAGTTTGCATTATGGAATTAAATATTAACTTTCTTGAACTTTCGTCTAATATTTTTGGATGTTTTCTAAATAAACTACAGTAATTAAGGATAATAAATTAAATTAAACAGTATAAATACATGTGTCTTTAGAAATAAATGTAACTTTATAATTAAGAGTATAAAATAGGATAACTACATAACCAAATAATTTAGAGCGTTCTTTCGATGAAACAACAATGGGCAATACAGAGAAACATCGTTAAAATTGAACAAACTGGATGAAATGCGAAATATCGCATGTGCATCTCACCAAACCAGCCACGTTGAGCAACCTGATTTTTACTTTCACCTAGATCAAACCATTCAGGCCTATTAAAATCAGATATTATCAAACATCCAGACATGGTATTTTCAATACTGTCAAACCAATTTACATGTATATGGAGGCGTTATATTACAGCATAAAATTTTTAAGTGCTTGTTTGGATGAACGATAAACGATCACCATTTCGCTAAAATTATAGGTTACAAGGAAATGAAACGGGTGCCCAAAATTAAATACAATTTTGAAACTTTTCAATTGATGATGGTTTCCTGAAATACTGATTGCATCTTATATTATGTGAAATTACGCTCAAATTAATAACGAAATATTCATTTGATAAAATTATAATTTTATTTAATTAAATGAAATAGTCACAACAAAGTCATTCAGAAATTGAATTAGTATGGCAGGTGTACTTTTTGAAGATATTTTGATGTCAAGATATTATTGATCCGAGGAAGAAATTCGATCAGTATGTTTGCAACATACATCATTTCTTCATTACTAAAGAAATAACTCATGTTTAAATTTTACTGAAATATATTATGCAGGTACATAATTCTATCGGATCTGTGCGTGGATTTCCACGGCTTATTATAGATATTCTCTGAAATAATATTAATTATTTAATGGGATTAATAAACTGAAAATTTAAAATTTATTTAAAGTAGCTGCCAAAATATTGAATCAATTCTACTTAACTACAGCGATTCCTTGCAACAATGTGAGGTTATTTATTTAGTATGTAATAATGTATGTCCTTAAAACATGTTTATATTATTTCTCAATGTTTATTACAGCTTTTCCCTGGATATTTACTTGAGTTTGGACTCTGAAATATCTAGTTTTCATAAATCATCATTACTGGCTGAGTCATGATTGAAGAAGGCTGAAGATTATTTATGTAAAAATTTCAATAAAACATTTTTAAACAGAGATAAGTAATACTTGGTTTATGTCAATTAAGATCATATAGCTCCTAAACTAAATTTAATATCAATATAAGAATTTCACTTGACTTTCATTGTCAAGAGATTTATCTCTCTATTGAAATTTTGCTCAAATCAAATTTTTCTTTTAATGCCGTGAAAAATTGTAATCAAAAATAACAGAGGGTAATAAAGTATTGAAAAGAGATGTATTAAGGATAATTGTGTTTTTAGTTATTCCATAATAAACTAACTATATGATTTTGATATATGTACAGAAGTTTTCTTTTATAGTTTTAAGAATTAAAAGAATGAAATGTTATATTTTGTTTGTGCATTATAGTTCAATATGAAAATATTATAGTGATATTTGTTGTTAATTAAATTTTGTATATGTACAAAATTTCCTGAAAAGCACTTAGAAATTATAATTAAAATTCTTCTTCTATTTTTGTAATGAATATTATACACAAAGTTATTTGAACAAATCAATAATTTAAGTTTGTTCCTTAATGTTGTAATTTTACTCAAACAAATTATCAGGCTTGCATACTTTATTTGCAATTGGTGGACATAGATTTAAAATTTGCAACTTCATTTTGAATTTAAACAAATGCAAAGGTAGCATTCTTTATAACTGCAACTCAGTGATATAGCCTGCTTAAATTGATGAGACTCTGCGTCTACTGGGCTGTACAACAAGAGTATCATATTATTAATAGGAGATGAGAGTGTATACAAGGTATTCTAGTGGACTTAATCTGGTATTTACTATCGTGAAATATCTGCCAAATTGCTTGCTTATTGGGAGTAGTAGTTGGTGGTGCTGAGGTGCTCTTAGTAATCCCTACAGTATCCTTTTCTAATGAAATACCAATATATTGTGAGATATTAATTTGTTCAGTATTATATTACAAGCTCCATTTCTTCGTCTCTGTATTCATGTTCTGTTTTTCCTTATTTATACAATCCATTACAGTTTATGTAATCAAATACGTATTTATAGAAGTAATTTTCATCTGCATTTGAAGGAAATTGTGTTCCTAATTTTAGTTGAATAATTTTTCAGTTCCTGTTAGTAGAACATTTAAGACCTGCGAGAACAATTGCTCTTTTGAAATGATTGAATCCCAGGGTGACAAGCATGAAGAAATAAATGCATTGTAATCACTTTTATATTGTCATAAAAATATCTTTTGTAGATTTTACAATTCTTATTACATGGGTCAAATTTGATATCATTGCTAGAAGCTCAAAGACTTAATTAGTTTATGGTAAAATTTATATATATAGTTATTATCATAAAATGAATTTCCTCATTATGGATACTATGCCTCCTTTTTGCATAGCTAACAGTTTAGTACAAGTGCATAAAATTTTGGAAACTTTTGGTTTTAAAAATTGCACCTCTTATGTTAAATGAATATCTCAATATCGATGATAAAAATTACCCACTTTCAGTTATTTATCCCAAATGTTGAATAGTTTTCTATTCTAAAATTGATGGAATAACTTAAGTATAGCCACCAAATTGTACAAATTGTGTTTTAAGAAAGGTTACCATTAAAATTTCAAAATTCAGTGTTCAAAATTAATATACGTATTACAAATATATTTTAAGAATTACTAGGACTTGAGGATGAAAATCAAGTTTAAGATTCTTTCTTTTGTGACATTTATGTTTTAAAGTGTCATACAACTTGATTTTTCTGTGCCTAATAATAATATTTTGATCATTTTATTAATAAAATAATTTTAAATCTGGTCTTTCCCTTTAAGTTGAATATTGACTGACATGATTTTCTGATATATTTGCATTTAAGTGCTGTTATATATATATCTCCCCACCTAAAATATTTTACTCATCACACTATGAAAGTAATTCTCAAAGGTACCATTAACCTGATCTTTTGGTATTGTATTTTCCTTGAACAATTATAGAATTTCATAATTTTGGAGATTTAGATTTACTTTCTTTTCTTTTATGAAAAACTATTTGGGCTAGATATTTATGGAGTTTATCAATGGGATGTAGTGGGTTGATACAAATTATCATTTATCCTTAAACTTGGTAATTATTTTTGACGAAAGGGTGGTGATATAAAGCCAGTGAAGAGAATAAAATTTAACAAATGACCTAAAATATTTGGTGTGACAATGCATGTTTCTTATACCATGCAACAAAATAGTTAAGAATAATTCAGTACTGTTGTTTTTAAATATTTTGAATTTTCAAATTTAGATTATTTAAGAACTTTTTACAGTATTAGCATTAAAATGTGATGAAGGATTTTCATAATATCATCTAAATTAAAGTGATGATTAGAAACTAAAACAAAATTCTACTGCACAAAAGTATGTGTAAGTTAAGGCTTTTGAGTCTGTAGACAGTAAATTTCAAAGTGACCGCGATGGTTTAAGTAGGCTGTTATTTATTTTACAAGTATCTCAATTATTTTCTTGATTCATAATTTTCTAAAATTATAGTAACTGTTTCTGTATTGTCTCTTTTCATATTATCTATTTTATAATTGTTCTATTTTTACTAGTGTTCTGAATCAATAGTACTTGTGTCAGCTCCCTCTTCCCATGTTGATATGAGACATGATTATATAAAAGCTCTCTCTAACTCTCTTGTGTGAGATGTCCTACCTAAGTATTTATTTCTTCGTCTAATTTTACTTTATCAATAATCTGTTTTGTGGCCTTCCTCAGAATTATTCTTCCAACCAATGCCTTATGTTGTATGAGCATGGCTGGCCTTATAGCGAAAACTGCAGGCCTTTTATGTACCTCTGACATATAAAAACTGATGCCAATCTTTCTTTGGTCTTCACCCTCTATATGCATATCCAGGTGTAGGCCTAAGTGAAATCAAATCTAATATGTTAAATTCTTGACCTTTCGAGTTACACTATCAGAAGATGGCTAATGAATGGTTGTCTAAAATTAAAAATTTGGAATCCTCAAATTAACCACCTTCGAAAACGCATTTAAGAAACTATCACTACTAATTCACTAAGTGAAATTGACAATATCAACATTAAAACCTTGAAAACCCACTATCATAAAATTGAAAGGCCAGAGATAACTCCTCTTGACTCTATAAACATAATAATCTTTTCTTATGAATTTGTATGAATTATTTTATTACAACTCTCCTATTTAAAACCAATCCTTTCTAAGTTTAAACTGAATGAAACCCGGACATGCTCCACCCACCTTGCTAACAATCTTATCACAAAACAGCCAATAGCAATCAGATTAAGCCTCCCTCAACCAAGCAGAAGCGGCTTCTCAACACAACTTCCAAGCCATCTCATGTACCAAAGTGCATTTTGCAGCCTTAGCCACTCCATTCTCCAACAGCCAATATCAGCTCAGCTTTTCTCCAGCACAACCAATAATATGAACCAGCCTCCAAACATCACATGAGTTCCAAATCCATCTTCACCAAGTTGCATCACATTTTTCTACAGATCCAGGCTGAAGGCGATTCCTAGGGTGGTGCCCCGTAAGATTGTGTATCCGTGTAGTCTCTTTCTCTCTCGCTTTCGCCCGCTGTAGTCTGTGAAATGCCGTTTGCTGTGTCCATTTTCAAAATCTCCCTCCATATTATATGGTATCACAATGATAAGAAAGATGCTCTCAGATTGTTAGTAAAATACTTCTTAATAGAATAAAGTACTTCATCAGGTGCGCCAGCCAACCATCAGAACAGAATCAAATGAAATGAAATAATGATGCAGTTTTCTACTATATATAAACAACAAAAATTATAATTATTATATTTTGAGTTCTAATAAATATTAGATAAAATTATATTTCGAAATATTTTATACTTGCTGTCAAATAAGACTTTGAATCAGATCAAGAAAAGTCTCCTTTATCATAAATATTACTCAAAATGTTATAATTTTCTAGCAATTTTAAAGTGTTTAAATATTACTTTATTTATTAATAATAGTTTGCATTAAATTTAAATACTCTAGATAAAATATGAAAGCTTTAGCATCGTTATTATTATTAATTCAAGGAAGTAAATAAGCACATTCAATATATCTTAACATTCTAAAACTATTATAATCATAAAATGTAGATAAAGATTGAGACAGGACTCATCCACTAAATCCTGTACTATGCCAATATCCTAACAATCATCAATTAGAACACTAATACGGAGCGACTTTGTTAATGGGGGTGGGAGGTAAGCATTATTAGCAAACGTTTTGAAGAATAGTAAGATGGAAGGAATAGTTTAGAGGAATGTCACAATTAATTGATCTCGTATTCATACCCTTTGGTTTTCCAGAGACTTCATATTGGTGATGTGTGACGTAGCTAACCATTCATCTTTTACAGCCTAACCTTTATTATAATGAGACCCTTCTACATATTTGATATATAATCAGATTTCTTGCCTTTCTCTAAACAATAATTTTAGCCATTTTCCACCCAATTATGTCATCCTCATTTCCTGAGCATAGATTATGAAGCTTAGTTCTAGTTTCTCCATTTACTTTTAATTTTGGAACTAAATGTTCTCTTCTTGAAACTCTAATAATTTTGTAATTTAAACTTTACTCTAGTTACGATGAGGAATTACATGATCTTATTTACATTGGGACTCCATTAACTGACGACTTCGTTTATAAATACTATTTTTAATATCATGAGCTTCTTAAAGAATCATTTGAAATATCTTAGATAATGCAAAAATAAGTAACAATATTACATTGACTATTTATTGTGTTTATGTAATGTTCAATGAATCTGTGTTACGATAACATAAATTAATATTTCAAAAGTTTTCAAAATTTAATACTCATCAAGAGTAAAGCAAATATGCATGGATTTGAAGAAAAAGTAGATTCCTTAACTTCTTGGTCACGTTGAGACTTAGTTCACCAACCTCTATGATCTTTTAAAACAATAGAAACATATTAGGCTATCTGTGTATGTTGAAGTCTCGGCATTTGTAATTTGATCGCGTAGTCTGTGTAGTAGAATAACCTTCGTGTTGCGTCTAAATTAAGGTGACCAGACGTTCCGCTTTATCTGGACGATCCTGATTTCTAACAATTTATCCGCGTCCGCGGAGGTTTTCAAAGTCGGATTTTAGAAAGAATTCACGACAACAAGGTATCGAACGACGCTTTATGCGGGAAGGAATATACGGCTTTTGGCTTCCCTGTAATATTTCACCAGGATATGGATTTTATATTCTTTTGCAAATTTTATATGTTAAACTTTGATAATAAAATAATTTGAGAACTGATTATCAGGATTTGCTTATCAAAGTTCGCCTGGATCACCACCATTGTTTGAACCTTAATGAAAGTGGCATTTTCGGCAATGTCAGCGACAAAGCATTTTGTAAAATGAAGAGAACACTTCATTACACTTCCACAGATTTTACTGATATTTTTAGCGTATGTTCATGCTTACAGTCCAGCACCATTTGGAACAGTATTGCACAGAATTCCCAATATTGTAAAATTGGAAACAACGGAGAATTTTGAGAGGAGAAGATCAGGAGTGTAAGAGGAGTTTGTTGGTTGTCCACAGTAACACCTTCATATTGCCAACTGTTTATCAACACGATACACATCGTACTGCGTGCTAGATAAACAGTGATGTCAACAAATAAGCTATTCAGATGATTTATGTTTGTAATTTATTTAGGTACAAATTTTCAGACACCCCCGCCGTCAATGGTGTCCAGCATAAGTGTTAAAATGCAAGTGCCTTACTCCCACAAATGCGACACATTAATAAACAATCCAATCGAAGTCTGCGGATACAAGTAAGGAAATATTCAAGATATAAGTGAAGAAACAGACAAGAAAGGCGTGTGAAGTCACCAGTGTTTAATTGCATAAATAAATTCTTTCTTACAACATAGCAAACGTTCATTTATTTCGATTCCGAATTCGATATGTAACGAAAGTTTCAAGATCAACTGGAGTCTCAAAATCCAGTTGAAGCAAGTGGAAAAGTAAAATGTGACCCAGGTATTTTCTTCATCAGCTGACCGTGGTTAAAAATAAGATCTGTCGCTAATATCTTGTCAATTAATAAAATTTATTTACAAATTTTTGATTACTCAAGATAAGCTTTCAAAATAACTTTCTGGTTATCAATTTGGTGTTGTAATAGAACCTCGTGATCGGACCTTCTGAATGCTTGAATCGTTGAGCTGGAAGATTTTTATTTTAAAGCAAATCTGCCATTCTGTAGTAACATTTATTTGTTTCATCATTTTGAAAATTATTTCTGAAATCTTTAAGGCTATAAATTTATAAAGAAAATACAACTAGAAGGTGGATGTGATATTTTGCTTACCGAAGCCAACAAAACCTTTGTTATCAGTGATAAATACATAAAGTGTGCATTATCTCTAAAACAGTAGTGTCTCACGGAAAAAGACTAATGTTATTTCTATAGCATGGCGTTGGCCCCACAAGAAATCAACTAAGACCCTTACAATAGCTCATGAAAAGAAAAATACCTGCCGTTAATATAATTAATGTATTTAGTAATTAAAGGCACTTAATTCTGTTTTGTATCGTAAATGCAACATGGAATAAGATTGGCATTGTTTTAATACACTTTATATTTTAAACATGAAATTTCACACAATAAATTTGCAAATTAAATAGAAATCAAACCATATGATATTTCTGACTGATTTCTAGGAACTAATGTATAACTATCTATTTGAAATTTCAAGGAAATAATAATAGCTGTTGTCAGAGTTTTCAATGTATTCATCCTTTATTCTGGTTCTGATATCACTCTATTGTTAGCTATCTTAAAATAATTTGCTCATGAATGTGGCACCAGAACAATGATGAAATGAATATCAGAATGATTGCCGCTTGCGAAGGATAATTTGTCTTTGGGAGATTATAATAATTCAAGTCAATAAGAAACTTTATAGACTTTCTTCAGTCATCAGGTGCATCTCAATCAGCCATTCAATTTGAAAATTTGTTGACAATATTACTACTAATATAGACTGTAAGTAAGTTATTCAATTTTTAAAAATGCTTTTATTCTTATTTTATCGAAAATATCTTGAATTCCATTTTCAAAATTTTCATTGAAATAACAAGTGAGTTACCGTATTTTGTTGATTTTAAAGGTATGTTCAACTTTTGATATGCAAAAATGTTTGCATTTATTTGAGGTCCTTCTATGATTCATTTCATTTGATTCCTGGCGTTTATGGCTTGAACTTTGTACCAGAGACATGAATGTTTCTAGAATATTTGTTTTACCTTGAAAACACGCATGTTTAGATCATTTAAAGAAAGATCAAATCATGCCATGCTAAATGGTAAACCAGTTATCGTATTAAGTTCTGTTAAACATTGTGCTTTAGAAATCATAAACCATTTGATTTCATTTAAGTACAATCATAAATATTTTAATCTATTTTACACTCCACTGCAGGCTATTTCACTACGTTAAGTGTATGATATCACCTCATCATCCAAGTATTTAAGAAATTCCAGGCATGGCGATGGATTCAGTCACCGAGTCATTATAAAACTCAATCTTGATGACAGGTTATATTGATTTATTATTTATGTATAAATATTTAAAGGAACTCGAGAATATTGACGATGGATATTGTAATTTTACTTAACAGGTCAATTGAAGTCTGACACAACTTTATAGATGGCGCTACTAAATTAATTCCATACTCTTTTAGTTAGCCTAACCCTGAAAGATGCATGTATAGAAGTTGACAGCATCGGATCATTAGTTTGTGAATTACTAGCATTTTAGAGTAAAACAACTTTATTGTGAAAAATGGATAAAAATTTCGCGTATTCATAAATATTTCTTTTTAGAATTAATACAGACAGGAAAAGCTAAAAGCGGCTTGATTCAGGTTTTGGACACTACCCAGGAAAATCAACCATCAAAGATTAGTATGCCTAAGTTTAGACATTGTTGAAGTGAGCACAAAGACAGTGGACATGTAAAAGAGGTTGTTACCAAACGAAACATTAAAAATCCACAAAATGATTTTAGACAATGCGTATATTGAAATTGAATGAAATAGCAGACACTCTATCAACTGAACATTATTACATCATACTCATTCACAGGTATTTGGGTATGAAGCTCTGAAGTAGAAAGTGGGTGCCACTGTGAGCTCACTTTTGACCAAAACAACGTGAGTTGATGATTCGGGTGGTGGCGAAGATGATCAAGCGTAAACCCCAGTTTTGCAAATGATGGGCAATGGATGAAGCCTTGGCTCCACTTTCCTCCAGGGTCAATCGACAATCTCATCAGAGGACTGCACACGATGAACCTGCTCCAAAGCCATTAGGAAAACGCAGTCGGCTGTGAGTTATGATCTGTATTTTAGGATGCGCATGGAATAATTTTCATTGACTACCTTGAAAAGGAAGGATCATCCAGCGATATTACATAGCGTTATTGGACCGTTTAGGGACAATCCTCGAAAAACGGCCGCATTCGAAAAGAAAGTGCTGCTTCACCAGACAATGCACCGTGTCACAGGATCAGTGAAAACATTAGCAAAATTCCATTGGCCTTGAAATGCTTCCTCTAATCCTGTATTCTCAGATCTATTTAGCAACTATTTCTGTTCTCAGATAAAAG
>BMAW01004396.1:0-10335 GCA_019974015.1 Nephila pilipes
ATTAAAGATTTTTCATACCATCGCCTGAAATGAATTTTGGAAGAAATTGTGTTTTACAATGAGTACAGTAAGGTCAAACCAAAAGCCTATTGATCATATTCGCAAACTCAACGACGACGTTGTTTTTGTCGAGTTGCGAGTTTGAGGTTTCATCCAGTAAAACACGTGTAATGGGTCTAGTGCAACTTAAATTTCCCCCAAATTTAAGAAGTTGTATTAGCATGGCGTGGAGCTTAGAAAGTTTTTTATTATTATTATTATTATCGTCACATTAGAAGAAACATGAGGGCTTTAGGCGAAGGACTTCGTAATTTTCAACCACGGTCAAGTGACGAGGACGACACCTGATCTGGTACCCTCTCTCCTAATATCCCCACCACACTAATGGGAAAACTTGGGATCCCGACAGATTTAACGTACATCAGCCCCGGCTACACGGCGGGTCTTTGGTAGCCAAGAATCGAATCCACGACTGAACAAAAACCGCAGGCTCCAAATCCGAAACCTTGACCACTATGCTACCACGGCCTGGTACTTTGAGAGAGCCGAAACCTCAGGAGTTATCCTCTTCTATGAGGATATTAATTACGAGATTAATCACTAATATATTTGAGTTGCTTCTTGGTTCGGAACTTCATTGTAACATTTATGTCATACTGAGATGCACAGCGAGAGCTATTGGTGAAGGGTCTCGTAAAATTTAATCTCAGTCAACTGAGAATAACACGTAAAATAATAACCTCCCTAAATAAATTTACTAAAGTATCTCCAAGCAAGGAAAAATTCACTGTCATGGTAACCTAGTTTTCATGTTTGCGAAATGAGTTTACGTCCAGCTGTGGGTCTGAGCCCTGGTGCTAATAACTATTCCATGTGCAGCAAAAGTTGATGACTTATACATATGTCTGAGATTTCAAACTATATCCTTGGCGTAATGTGGAAATTTGGAAAGGTAGTGGTCTGAATAATTAGTTTAATTTTTATTAACATCACTTTAGAAGCAACACGAGGGCTATTGGCGACGGACCTCGTAATTTTGAACCACGGTCAAGTGACGAGTACGACACCTGAGCTGGCACCCCCTCTCCTAACATCCACACCACGCCAACGGGAGGACTTTGGACCCCGAACAGATTTAACGTGCATAAGCCCCGGCTACACGGCGGGTCTTTGGCGGCCAAGGATCGAACCCACGACTGAACGAAAACCGCCGGTCGCTAGTCCACGACCTTGACCACTAGGCTACCGCGGCCCTATCCTAGGAGGGCGTCACCCGTGTTTACCAAAGACAGTAAACCCCATGGGACCACACCAGCTTGAAGACATGAGGCCCCGAACAGATTTAACAAGTATCAGCCCCGGATACACAGCGGGTCTTTGGCGGCCATCTCGCGACTGAAAGAATACCATTGGCTGCTAGTCCAAGACCTTGACCACTAGACTACTGCGGCCCAGTCTTCTGATTAAATGTGGTCTTGACTCATTCATTGGATCAAGGTTCAGAATCACGACTTACGTCACCAATAGCTCTCGTTTTGTATTTCAGCGCAGCGTTAAAATGCAATCAAGTTTCATTAAATAATTTTATACCTTAATTTGTATGTACAGAGTCTGAAAAAAAAAGCATTGCTTAAAGAATAATATAATTTATTAACAGTCCATTACAATTCTCTCCTAAAATACGTCGTCACATGAAATTAAAAGTAAACCATTTCAAATACATTTTAATTCATGTTTTTTTACAACTCCGAGCACATCAAATAACTGATAAATTAAAGTCTTCATTATCATCAGATACAGTAGCCCATTTCATTACAATTCTAAAAACAAACTCTCCAGCTTCTCTAATATGATATACAAAGGCGCTCATAATGTCGTATTTGTAGCAGAGTGACACACCAAGAGCTATGCATACGAAGCCTATCAATAATAACAATTGATCAACAGTAAATGTGTTATGATCTCCTATAAAACAATAGAAGACACCTAGCAGGAAAAGCATGGCACAGAAGAATTTGAAAAAGAATCTCAGCATGCTCTATTTGTGCTCACTTACCTGCAAGAAAAATATTACAAAAGTTAAAAATGGGTCTAATAAAATATTTACTGAACTAGATTCAAAAAGAAAAAACTGTAAGACTTCTTAAATAAATTAGTTACATTTTTTAGGATTAAGTTCGTGCAACCGTGCCAAAACAGGCAATTTCAAATTTCTAATCTATCGTACAGAATATTGAAGCCGTAAATAATAATGAATCCTTTTTCTATACTGCGGGTAATCGAGCCTTGACTACAACCCCTTGATGCCCCATGGGAGGGAGGCTGATGCACATTAAATCCAGTTAAAGTCCCGTGAGTGAGTGAGTGAATGTAAAGTATATTGGCGCAAGAGCCAGATATGGCTATGCTGCGCCAAACAAGATTAAACTGTGGTCTAGACGTGAAGTTGAAAAATAGATAAGTGGTTGACAAGAAGGAGGGTCGAAAATAGAGAAGGATCGCTAGGGTATCCCGGACCAGTGAAAGTCGCATGCAATGCCTTTGGTGTGGTATGGAAATATGAAGGAAGTGCCTCATCATAGGTCACCCTAATCACTTGAACTAGCCTCAAAAATCACCAAGACCCTATCCAATAGCCAATGTATTACTACTTATTGCGAAATTAATAAGAAAACTCACTCAAACTCTGTTTCTCAATAGTAAAATATCAATTTCATATGCCTCTGACACGAAGGCTACTGATACACTCCAAGACACGTAACCATTGTCTTGTTAAAGTTTTATTTGTTAAGGATACATATCTAAAAACTTTAAACTGCCTTTAGGTGACTGGTTAAGGAATTTGATATTTATTCTTAAGAAACTAGAATGATGATACCAGATATATCATCTTATTCCAATGTACAGACAGAAATATCAATCGTTTCCATATTTAATACTTTTCATTCCGAAATTTAGAAAATATCTTATAACCCAAAATATCGTAAATGCTGGATTACAAGCCTCAATTCCATTGAATACATAAAAGACAATTTAAAACGCTGCAAAAGGGATCCTGTTATTGAATTATTGGTAATTTTTGGCAAAACTGGATATTTTTTACGAATATTTAAGCAGTACCAGACTTCAAGCTATGAAAATTAATACACTTCCAATAACTCAGTTTCCAAATGTTGCTCCTAAAGTGTGAAGAAACTTTCCAAGAAAAAAAAGCATGCACACATTTAATTAAAAATGCCAATATTCCACTACAAGGCACGTTAGTAAATTGTTCCATCTAGCACAAATGTTTACACTAAAGCAACTCATGGGCGGACCTCATAATTTTGAACCTCAGTCAAATGACAAGGACGACACCTGACCTGGCCCCCCTCTCCCAACGGGTACTTTCGGCCCCAACAGATTTAATGTGCATCAGATCCGGCTACACGGCAGGTTTTTGGTGGCGAATGATCGAACCCTCAAATGAAGGAAAAACACGGCCAAGAATCCGCAACAATGACCACATGGCTACCGTGGACCCCTTGAGATTTAGCACATTGACTTTCTGATTAAATCTTGAATTTAAACGTATACTTTGGAAAATTTTAATACTTTCGATAAAATGTATTTACAAATCGATAAATAATATTTAATCAATGGCGCATCTTGCTAGATCAAATTAAAGTGTATGAATATTTTAGTTTTCTGCACATTTCTAACATTTTCGGTAGGACAAGCTCAAATATTTCAGACAAACGATGGATAAAAGAAGAAAACTTACCGTAATTTAGTTTTAAGTTTTCTGTGGGAATTGTTATTCTGGGGTAATCTTCGACTGTGGTAAAATGGGAATTTTAACGATTTTAAACTTTTCTTATAACAGTTATATTAAGATTTTATTTTACTTTATTTCGAAAATTGCCATAAGCTAATGTTAGCAATATTAGAAATCTTCAAGATGCAAAAGAAATTACGGTTAAACAAATTTTAAATTTAAATTGCTTTTGGTGAATTCCCAATTTTTAATGTGCAAGTTTGGAGAAAGATGCCTGCTTATATTTAAAACTCATTTGAAAAAAAAAAATTTATGATTACGAGATTCGCTACCAATAGATGCCGATTTGATTCAATGTGCCCATTTATATTCAGTCCAGTGAAAATAGAGTTATGAGATTCACTTATCGTTTTAGAAAAACGTTGAATCTGCAGTTCTTTTATAAACATCCTACTAGGAGATACAGGAGTGTTATTTGGCATTGGACATCGTAATTTTCATTATCGGTTGAGTGATAAATACGACATTTAAGCTGGCAGGAACATCTAACTTCTACACTACGCGATTTTGTTTAGTTTTTATTAATGTCGCACAAGTAGCAACACGAGGGCTATTGGCGATGGTCCTCGTGATTTTGACCGCAATCATCTGACGAGGATGACACCTGAGCTGGCACGCGATCTCCTAACATCCACACCAACTAGAGGACTTTATGTCCCAGTGGATTTAACGTGCATCATTTCCGGCTACACGGCGGGTCTATGGCGGTCAAGGATTGAACCCGCGATTGAACGAAAACCACCGGCCACGAAACTTGAACCTTGATCACTAAGCTACCACGGCCTCTACATTACATGAATGGGAGGTCTTTGAGCATCGATGGATTAAACATGTATAATCCCGGCTAAATGGGCGTATTTCGTGGAACCAAAGCTCGAACCCTCGATTAGATGAAAACCGCCATTGACCAGTCCCAGACCATGAACACTAGGCTATTGCAGCAATGGGATTAGTTTATTAATTACTTATCAACAATACGAGTGCTAAAGTTGATCATAATCGTGAGCCTTGGTCTAGTGATCTGGTTGTATCCTGAAACAAAATTCAACTTTCCAAAATTCGGCAATTTCCTTAGGAGAAGATTTTGATTACGAATGCTTATTAACATCACACCAAGAAAAGCAACACTACGGCTGTGTGCGTTTGGGATGAAAAAGAACCTCTCTTCATTCAAAGCGTTTAATTCTCTCATAAAAGTTGATGTTTAGTGGTATCGTGAGTCAAACGAACCAATGACTCTAAGGACATTAAAAATGATGGTAATTGTGCTATCGAGGCAGTGCAGTGGAGAACATCTGAAATGAATATTTATTCTACCAACCTATGCCAGACCACATGCATACTTTCAGCTCAATTCAATTTTGTATGCATTTACTCTAATAACAATTACTTCAATATTTAGAACAAATAGGAATATAATATTTAGCTATATATGGGCATAGCTAGGCCACGAGCTCTACTGCGAAATATTGTCTGATAAAGAAAAATCTTTGAAATAATTAACACGATAGATATTTTGTAATTGACACGATTAATAAAAATTAGTCTGTCATCTACGATAACAAGCTTACCAAAGTATCACCAAACAAAGAAAAATTTATGGTTTTTTGTAGCCTAGTGGTCATGATTGCTGACGGTGTTTTTGTCAAAAAGAGAGCGAGCTCTACTACTGCTAAAGTCCCGAAGTGTAGGGAGGGTGAAGCAGTTAAAGTGTGGTTGAGGTTTCACGTTATCCTGTTGGCGCTTTGTAGAAGGTAGAGGGAGACGCCCGCTCCCTCTACACTGGAAGGAGGATCTTGGTCATAGTGTTGAATATCGGTGCGACGTTAATGTGTAATCACAAGTAAATCAACAAATGTTTTTACATTTAATCTAATTTATGTGGGCGAAGTTTAAGAAATCATTGCCTAAGAATATAAATTTTTATTAAAAATTCAATACATTTCTCCTGTAAAAAAGCGTCGACATAGGAAATAAAATATAAACTAAGTAAAATTCATCTTATTTCATGTTGCAGGATACATATCCGAACTTTACAAATGCCTGGTACATCAGCTTCAATAAGATCACGTATTTTACAATATCTCATCAACTTGGAGCCAGTCTCCTAACAAAGTTCCATAATTAAACGCGGCGCATAGAATACGGTATAGATACCACAGAGACAAAATGAGAACAGAAAGAGAGCCTGTTAAAAGCATATCTAAAACTCTCTCAGCTAGAATAACAATACGCATTTCTATGGTACCGGGCATGACACATAGTAATAAAAACAGTACTAAAAACACAATGCAGAAGATATACTCCAGCATGATCTCTTTGTGCACAGTTACCTGCAAGGAAATTTTACACAGTTAAATATTTTTCTTAAGTATTTACTAAACTGCAGATACAGGAAAGATACAAGCTTTCTTTATAAATTGATTACGTTTTGGTTGCATTAAATTCGTATCACTAACAGCTACTAAAACATATTTACGATAATGCTATAAATAATGAAGCTCTTGCTGGTGATGAACCATTCTTCAGACTACGGATAATCAGTGTATCCGATACATTTTAGATACACATTTTTTAAATTTCTAGATAATGGCTACTTCACAGTGCTTGGATCAGTATCTTTTAATACGTAGGTGACCACGGCAGCCAATTGATCATGGTCGGTGGCTCGCAGTTGACGAAGTTCTCGACGGAAAGATGTGACAACTTGTAGTTTCAAAGTGCGTAATTAAAAATCACTCACTGACACTTTCTTTTGAAATTCCTGCTGCAACTACGTACGTAAACGCTACGAAGACCACTAATACACTTCTAGCAATGCGACGGTTGCCGTAGGAAGGTTTTGTTTGGAAACTCGCCACGGGGAACGAACGACGGAGGTTACAAACAATTAAATATCAAGCTTCAGGAACTAGGAATACAGCACATATATTTGATACACTAATAGAAACGTCAGGTGTTTTCATAATTGATGTCTTAATTGTAAAATCTAGAATTTAGCTTACAATTAAAAATCTCAATTTAAAGGTAAGAAATTAATTCCAATGTATTAATTAATGTAAGCCAATTCTCTTGTAAAGGGATAATGAAAGTATTGTAAAAATTATTCACATTCTGATATTTTTTTACAAATAAACGATCTGTTTTAGTTATCTCAGCCCTACAAAGTTAACATTTGAAATTTCAATGCATTCAGTTTTTAAATGTGACTTTTAAAGTTACAAAAAGAAACTACGGAAGAGAAAAAAAGAAATATGTACATACTTATTTAAAAACACTAATATTCCACTAAAGGGCTCGCGTCAGTAAATTGTTCTACCTACAACAATTATATTACAACATTAACGCATCTTATATATTCACCTAAATCATCACGAAATGTAACACGCATGTGCGGATAGGTGGCAAACACATTAACAGTTAATACAACCCACCATTATGATATCACTGTAGAGTCGGAACTAATGCGCGTTAAATCTGTTATGGCCCAATATTCGCTGTTTGCTAGTGTGGAAGTTAAGAGAAAGGATGCCAACTCAGGTGTCGTCCTCGTCACTTGACAAATTTATGAGGTCCGTCTCTAATAGTCCTTGTGTTTCTTCCAGTTTGACGTTACTAAAATAACTACAAACCAACTATGTTGCTAATAAAGGCATGTTGTTTAGTGCGGCTAGGGCAAATTTAATTTCTGAAAGCTAAGTGAGATTTTGTTGGCATGGTGAAGAGTATAGAGAGAAAGGTGCTGTCTGAGATGTCGTTCTCGTCAAAGCGGATCATAAATTAGAAGTCCATCCCCAAAAATCTTCATGATGCTTCTTTCGTAATGATTTGAGTGTTTTATTAATATCATTCTCATTAGCAACATGAGGACTAATACAGACGGACAATTGTAATTTTGAATCTCGCTCAAATGATGTATGTGATAGTGAAGTTTATTGGCTCAGGACCTAGATGTGGCCATTTTGCACCAAATAAGGTAAAACTCTGATCTATATGTTACACACTGAAAAAAAGTTATTGTTCGACAAGGAGGGTTAAAAATAAAGATTGAGTGAAAGTGAAGTTTACGGGCACATGAACCAGATGTGGCCATGCTGCGATAAACAAGATATAACTGTGATTTAGACGTGTGAAAAAAATTTAAAAAGTAGAAAAAATAGTTCGCAAAAAAAAGGTGGCTGCGGTAGCCTAGTGGTCATGGATTAGGACTCATACCCGGAGGTTTACGTGCAGTCCCGGATTCAATCCATGACCATTAAAGACCCACCGTGTAGCCGGGCCTGATGCACTTTAAATCTGTTCGGGACTTCAAAACCTCCGATTGGCATAGTGAGGATGTTAAGAGAGGGGAGTGCAAGCTAAAGTGTCGTCTTCGTCACTTGATCATGGTTCAAAGTTACGAGGTCTGTCGCCAATAGCTCTCGTGTGGCTACTAGCGCTACGTTATTAAAAATTACATTAAAACTTAAAAATAGACAAGAATAAGTGTCGAAAATAGAGAAGGATCCCTACGGTAATCCGGTGGCGTGTCACACGTGTTTCCAGAAGACAATAAAATCCATGGAAAAGAAAAAATAACTAGGGTACATTGAGATTATTAAGCAAACATTTACAGTCAAACTTCTCCGCTATGTAGCTAGAAATATCACCTTCACGATTCGTGTATTGTATATTCAGCATAAAATTTTTAAGTTACACCTAAGGATCTCCTGTTACTTTGAAAAACAAACCGTATAGTATATACGTAATTAAATACAAACTATCAGAAATTTTGGATGCAGCAGGGTCTCTTACGAAGTGTCAGTAATTTTAAAACTCACCTGAAAGTGTTTCGTTTGAATTAAAATTCGGTTAAAGATATATTGCAATTAGATGTCACATCTTTGTTAGAAAGCTTAGTAAATTCTGGAAGTACGAAGTGTTCTTACACATGTGTGTAAAATAGATGAAAAAAAATGTGCAATTAATTTCAAAACTTTCAATGGAACCAGCGGAAACCGAATCTTGCCTAAATTCTCGCGATAATAATTTTTCAGGCAGAAACAAAGAATTTGAATATGAAAAAGTTTACTCTTATCACACCACTTATGGAAATTAACATGGCGTATGGTAATTTCTCAGTAAATAATTTTTATTTCATTAAATAGCTGATAAAACGCGAATCCCTTCGAGTAAAGAAACCAGAATAGAATTTCAACTCCCTTCTGGCAGAACTCGGTATCTGTACACGAATGTCTTAAGACCGCATTACAACAAGAGTTTTTAATCAGTTGTAGCATTCGAACTCTAAACCTGCTCCACAGATTCCGATGTTTAACCAAATGCAGCCAATTTGTTGAAAAAATTATCTTTGAGGATCAGTGATTTTACTTTTTCGACAACCCATGTTGTTACGCGCTTTTTCTTAACATTATAATCCTTTGATGGAACACTTAGTTGAAAAAGAACAAATAAAGTTGGCTAAAGTGGAATCAATGACACATCAAACTAGAGAAAATCTTGTGTTACTGGTGTTTTAGATACAGTGGCACAAACAATTGAGGATACACCTTACTTTTACTTGATAAATCTAACTTTCAATCAAAATAACACCTTAACCAGAAGTGCAAACGAATTTTTATTCTTAGACATAACAAAAGGTTTAATTAACAGTAAAAATAAAGAAAAATCAACCACAAAATTCTAAAATAAAACTTTTTAGAGGCATTTCAAATAAACATAAGCAGATTTTTACCTCAAAAAATTGAGGATACACAAATGAAATTTTTCTTTAACTACCACTTGATTTCTTTTTGCTTGCTACTAATAATCTAAGTTTGGGAAATTTTATCCTAAATTTTTTCAACTGTTATTTCGATCTTTTGAAGTTGGTTATGAGAATATAAAGCTGTAATTTTAAATGGAAAATGGCTCCTCGGAAAGAGACTAGTATTGATGTAAGAAAATTTATATTAAGGTTATTAAAGAAGGGAAAATCTTATCGTGAAATAGCTGAAATTGTCGGTAGAAGTCACTCATGTGTCCAGAAAATCATTGGGAAATTTAAACGCGATGGATTAATTCAAAATAAGAGTGGAAGAGGAAGGAAAAGTATTCCGAGTGATGTAGCTAAAAGGAAAATTTTAAAAGATATCAAGATTAATCCTAAACTGAGTGCAGTCAAACTAGCTGCAGAAACTTCTCGAATAATCTGCAGAAGTGTAAGTGCTGAAACTGTGAGAAATGTGATTAGACATGCTGGATATAGCAGTCGAGTAGCTAGAAAGAAACCTTTCATAAGCTTACAAAATCAGAAAAAGCGTTTGGAGTTTGCAAAAACTCATCAGTTGAAGACAGAAAACTTTTGGAAGAAAGTTATATTTAGTGATGAAAGTAAATTCAACATTTTTGGAAGCGATGGTCGTCACACCATTTGGAGAAAGCCGAACACCGCTTTGGATCCAAAAAATTTACGTCCTACAGTTAAACATTGTGGTGGCTCCGTCATGGTTTGGGGTTGTATGGTTGCAAATGGGGTA
>BMAW01004397.1:0-11490 GCA_019974015.1 Nephila pilipes
ACGTTCTAATTAATAATTGTTTATTAGCTTTAGAGAGAAAACTTTTCAAGATTTTCCTTCAATCATTTTAGAACATTAAAAAACAGAATGCTATAAATTAAATTTCATCAGTTTTCGAGACAGATGTTCTTATTTTTGAAAGGGGAAAATTATTTTCCTTGACTTTATAAAGGGTCTCTCTGACCAGCTTCAATAAGGGAAGAAAAATATCAGCTAAAAGCTCAATTAAATTTTCATGTATTCTGTAAATAACCTGTACAAAATATTGAAATCGTTGTCACATAATACAAATAAAAAAAGTCATCATATAGATTAGAATTTTACATAGAAGTTGCTTGACACTAAAAATTTTTTTTGCAATGGCGATAAATTTGTATTTTTTTTAAAAAAATATTAAATTATTTAAACATGCATTTTTCGATAAAGTATAGAATAAACATATTTTATAACTTTAAAGAAAGAATAAATTTATATACGTTAATTTGGTAGTTTTTCGTAACGTGTTAGGTACTGCTATTCTTTTATATTCTCCACAATATAAGTTGCATCATATATTCGCTCTTCAAATAATTGAAATTTCAAAGCCTTATTCAAAGAGAAATTGCAACTGGGATTTTTGACAATTTCATAAATCAGTTTTCTGACTCAGTTTCCAAGATTAATAAATAAGTTATACCCCCCCCCCTCCCTTAAATTTCAAATCTTTTTCTAACCCAAATTATTCATGCTCCTATTTAAAAAAAAGTAATCATTGGGGCACATACGAAACACATTAATATTTAACAATTAGGGGAATTTTCATGCTCACAACACTAGATTCATAAAAGTAAAATCATACTAAAAATTAAATGAAAACACAAAACGAAAAAATTAAAAGTTTCCAAAAAAATAAAATGCGGAGTCAAAAAGATCCGACCACAAAACATTTATAGATTTATTGATAAAATCGTAGTCTTATTTTGGTTGTATAAATGACCCATTTATTGATGAATTGGTGACAAGATGCGTTTGTTACCGAAAAATATTCGAACGTATAGTGTATATAGAGAAAGATATTTCAACTTCCACACCGAGAAAACCGCAATTTACGCTGACATAGACAAAACGTTTACTGTCATCAATGCAACTTCAGATAAGCAGTTGCTGAGTTGATTCAAATCTTGATTACCGTTCCCTAATTTGTTCCTATCACGAGTCTGTATTTATCACATCGTAAATTATTATTTGGAGTTCACTAACTGCTTTCCGTAATGGCAGTTACAGATATATAGCACACTCTATTTCGTAAAACTATTGAAAATTCAAAAGCTCGTTCTCTAGTAGATTTGCGAACAATTTTCGGGGAATTTTTCCATCTTTATTTTCACAGGCCTATTTTCCGATTTGGTACTAATCTTTACACAAAATAAGTTATCACGAAGGACTTTTTATTTGGTAGAATTATTATATTTGATGAAATGAAAACCAAATAGACCAAGTGATGCTATTTTATATCACCATTGTTTAATAAAACAAAAAATAATGAAATGTAAAAATGCATTATTGTAAAATATGAGATTGATATAAAAAAATTAAGTAACTTTGACACTCTAAGAATCTTAATTACTTAGTTTAATTTAACGATTACTGGTAATATTGACTATTGGGTATAGAATATGTGTAACACAGAAATAGAATTAAGCATAGTTTATTAAAATATTAAAAGCTTACAACTTATATTTCCTTTTGATGCATTTGTTCCCTGTTCAGCTTAAATTGAAATATCAAGATCATAAATTTCCGTGCAACGAGCAGTATTCAAAGTATTAATTACATTAATTTACTGCAGTGTTGCACAATCAGTAAAATGTACAACTTTAGTCAAACATCTTATTTAAAATAAAAGTTTAATCTAAATCAATTATCACAAACACATGAACTGAATACTATTAAATTTCATAGAGACAAAATACAAATAATAATAGGATTTCAAAATTTATTTATAACGAACCTATCTATAAAAAAAATCTTCAAATAATTTGATACATTGTAAATTACGTTTTGATGTGCAATATTAATTTTGCAATTTCGAACTAACTGCTGATACGATAACTAAAAAAATGCTGTAGTTAAATAGATTTAGATTAGTTTCTGTATATTTATTGATTTTATTATATATAGTTATCGCATTGCGATTTAAAGGAACAGAATTTGACATATATCTGGGACTTAATCAACTTATAAATATCTTATCAAATATCTACAAGAGAAACATTTTCTTATCAAAAAAGCTTTTGACATTAGTTCGATATAAATCACATTGCCGTGATCCTCTGCTATGTGATCGTTAATGTCAATAAAGATTAGTTTTGTTGTTATCGACGTTTTACATGTTAAAGAACAAACAAAAAAGTTCGACGACAAACAAAATTAGAATTTCGATTGAACAGATTCATTTATAATACTTTGATAATTTACTAATAATGAATCAATTCTAAAGAGAAAAATATGACTCAATAATAAAAAACACAATGCGATAGCATAAAATACAGTTAAAGAAATACTTTAAATACAATCAACAGCTACAACAGATATACACACACAAAAAAACTCACTAAATGTCGTCGGGAATTATAATAAAATGTCGAATTCCTTTTTGTATATTTTAAAAACAATCTAAATCTAAAATAGCGATTGGACATAAGATATAAATTATACTTAAATGCACTTTTGAAACTAACAAAAGTAAAAATTTGATAAATTATAATACTATATATTACGGAAATTTTTTAAAAATGCAAACAATCTGTATATTAAACAAAATGAATTACTCACGAAGCCATATCCTCTGCTTTTGCCAGTTTGTCTGTCGGTGATGACCACGGCTTCTTCGATATCACCAAATGCTTCGAAAAACTGCCTTAGCGATTTGTCGGTGGTGTGGTAAGGCAACCCACCGACAAAAATCTTTGTATAAGTCGTATCTTTTTGTTGTATATTGTTCGCTGTCACTAACTGTTGCTCCATAATGTCCGACATCGTA
Organism: Nephila pilipes; assembly: GCA_019974015.1. Lineage (NCBI taxonomy): Eukaryota > Metazoa > Arthropoda > Arachnida > Araneae > Nephilidae > Nephila > Nephila pilipes. The sequence goes on from BMAW01004397.1 coordinate 3,023, forward strand.
GTGTCCAGGTAATAATCCAGCGATTACAGTAAAAAGAAAAACAAAAACAAAAAAAAAATGCCGCTCTTTAAACAGTGACTATTCACACTCCTCAGGTAAATAATAATCCTGCTTCTTAATATAAAAACGAAATAAAATTTATATTTATACAAAAAATGAAAACAAAGAAAAAAAAAGTTAAATATCACAGATCTTTTGAATATATCACAATGAAAAAGAGAATGAAGTTGCCACAGAGTTAAATAAATTTTCCCGTCTTCAGCGTTGCGAGCGGCGGCTGGGTATATTCTCGTCTGCGAGGAAAACTTTTCTAGAACTGATTACTGCGACCGGCTGGCACAAGATGTGAAGGGGGGATGGACAACACGCGCGAGTCGTACGTAGGACATCCAATGAAAGAGACACAACTTGGGCAAATCTTTCTTTTCGACTAGCTCATGCGCGCTGCATTACCGACAGAACAGCTGTCCGATAGTATATTTTTGTTCACGCAAATGGCAAAACCTTCCATGGGGGAAGGGGAATAAGGAGCGGTGTCACGCTTGCGCTGTTTCGCCCACGTGGTTTTTAACTGTTCCTATCTCGCTCAGGTTTTTTTTTTTATCCCTGCCGCAAAATATTCTCCAACTTCTGTTTGTTCTGTTAGTAAACGAGAAGAAATAACGCATCGATCATGTGTGCTGTTGATTTCGTTATTTTGCATATTGAGCAATGGATGAATTATGTAGCAAGAAGCTTAGACCTTCCTATTTTGATATGTATAGAAAGATAAGGGTTAAATTTTCATGCTTTTTACTGGGTGTTATAAAAAATTGTTTTTCTTTTCACCCAAGATCGATGTTTCTCGTTTTACGAGTAACTATCATAATGGATGTTTTTTTTTTTATTTTATTTTATTTATGATTTCATGCCACTAATATATTTTAATTACAGAGCACATGGTCAAATGAAATATTAATTGAAAGATATTAGTGATGTGATTTTCACTGGTTGTCGAAATCATTTTTCAATAAAATTAATCTTCGCAAGCCTTTTGCTTTATTATTATTATTATTATTTTTTTTTTTTTGGGGGGGGGGTTCACGCATAATGATTTAGACGGCAGCTATTAAAGCGTGTTTTTCTCTTATCTTTTGGGTAGGTAGAGATGTTGCTGCAGTTAAATGTTTTACTCGGTTGAACAGAGATCGTATCACACTGCTGAAAATGGTAAAATTATTTTTTGTGAGATCAGTGCATGTGGTTGTTTTTATACATTTAGTGTGATAACGAGCGGTGTATTTCATAAAATTTCGATTTAACCTACAAATTTATTATGTGGTCAAGGGTCCGATCCCAAAATGACATACTAAAAATACACCTATGTTGTCATAAAATATCCCAAGTTTTGAATTGAGATATATCTTAATGGGAAGAGGAGGCATTTACAGAAGATGTACATTTCAGATTTTACGACTTTAGGCATTTTGCAAATTTATGATTTTACCATTGCTTTCTAAAACCAACGAAACAATTTACAAACAATCTCATCAGTAAACACGACTTTAAGCAATAATTAAATTGTACTAGGATGATAAACTGTATGGTTGCTTTCAGTAAAACTTATAAAACATGCAAAGGTTAGAAAATGTGACTCTTAATCAACTAATCGAAATTATATTGCTCAAAACTACTGCAATTTTGCCATTTCCGGTTTTGTTACAAGGGTTTGGTGTTACTAATGTCGCACTAGGAGCAACACTAGGGTTATTGGCGACGATCTCGTAATTTCGAACCTCAGTCAAGTGACGAGGACAACACTTGAGCTGTGTTAAAGTGGATCGAATGTATATTTCACTAGTCATTCAATTAAAACGTATAAATTTGAGAATAAATTTTAATTTGTTGCCTGTGTTGATATTTTAGTTATATTTTTCTTCTTCCGGTAGAAAAAATTACTTTTTAACAAAATAAATAAATAAAAATATTATTTAGAAAACAAGTTATGCACTTTCAAGTATAACAGAACTTTTCCCCTTGATTTGCTAACAAATTAATTAGTTAATTTTCGATTTACATAACACTTTGAAACAACAAGAAGGCTATTGACGAAGGATTAATTGTACCTCGGTTGAAGATGACGATACCTGAGTTGGCATTCCACTCTCCTATCTTCCACACGATCCCAAATTTGCAGGTATCTATTGAAAATTTATTTGATTGTAATATGATTTATATATCTATAATATATCCTGGATTAGTTAGTTTTTATTCGTCTGCTGTAATAAAATCTTTTTCAACTCACATTCCCTTCCCCCCCCCTTAAAACAATCAAAATAGCGTGTAAAAGAATTAATTCCATTTCGCCAGTTATTCGAATTCATTACTTATATATTATATACACAACAGCCAATTTCTCGCTATGTAATGCGATTAAAATGAACTAACATGAGCCAATTTTTTTTTATCCTAAATCATAAAATGAGTATAAAATTAGCTGCAAAAGAAGTAATCCAATATTTTAATTCATGCTTTCGTAACAAACCATAATACCATAATAGCGAAGCTATGGATTAGCGGCATGAGGAACGTGAATTTGAATCCCTGATATCGTATGCAATAATGAAGGCTACAAATCTCTTAAATCCATCTGATGTTATTTGGAGATAGAGAAGAAACCAGTTCACATGTTACTCTTTTCACCCGAACGTAGTTCAAAGTTATAAGCAAATAGTCTACTACTTTGATTTAGTGTTGCGTTTACTAAAAAATCTAGTCAAAACTATGTTTAATACATTCTAAGTGTCTTTGAAATTTAGTCAAGCATTTTGCTTCATAATGGTTTCCTAATGAAAAAATGTGACCGCGGCAGCCTAGTGGTCATAGTCGCGAACTCTCGACTGGCGTAGTTTTCGTCGAATTTAGGCCCTGCTACCGGCAAAAACCTGCCATGTAGCGGGGCTGAAGTACCTTACATCTAAGTCTTCACTTGGTGTGATGTGGAATTTTGGAAAGGGAAGTGTCAACTTAGGTGTCGTCCTCGTCGCTTGACCGAGGCTCAAAATTATGAGTTCCGTCGCAACAGCTCTCGTGTAGCTTCTCAGTGCGACGTCAATAAACAATAGCATGACTGACGAAAATATATTGAGTCATTAAAACGATTAACTTTTGTTTTACTTTATAAAACAGCCTATTTTTTTTAAAAAAACTAATAATATTTCTGCGTTTGTTTTTGTCAAGAAAGTTTTTTTTTTTCACTCGTCAAATAAAAGAAATAGGTCAAGATTTTATTTAGCCTGTTTCTTATGCGAAGGAATAGGAAAATCATGAGAAAACAATGAACAAATTGGTTTTAAATAAAACTCTGAGGTCTGAATTAAATATTATATCTATAACTATATAAAAAGAGGGAAAGTATAGAGTAAGAGGTGTGTCTATTAAGTAACGAGAATGACGCTGCTACAGAAGAAGTACACATGTGCCAAACGCCAGCGACCGACAACTGATTAGCGTGAAGCCTGCTCTTTCGAATGCAGTACCTCTCATTTCTCTAAACAAATTTGCAAACTCGTAACCTTCGTTCGCGTAGGAGTTTTTTTTTTTTTTTTTTCGCTGGAAAAATTATGAGTGACTAAAATTTAACATAAAAGTTCGAAAAACCGTTACTTAATAATTATGATATCAAAAATTTATTTTATCGAAATTTGAAATCATCAGAATTATTTAAATTAATTATAAATTGACAAAATAATTAGTTAAGAGAGTACAGAAAGCAATCTAAAGTTGTTACCAGTTAATTCCTGTACAATATCAAGTAAAATCAATAACAATACGAATTTGAGTTTTAAGGAAGAATTAAGTATTTTTAAGAATAATTCTTACCTTAGGAATAATTCTTATAATTAATTAATTAAAGTATTTTTAAGAATAATTCTTATAAATCACCGTTTGCTCAATGAATAATTTTATTTCATGAGCTGTGTTTCAAAAATTAATCTCAGCGATGTTTTAATTATATATTTTTTATTTATACTTCCAAAAGTTTATTGTAGGTTCCTTTTTTTAAAATTGTAAATTTGGCCCGTAAAAAATCAATTGAAAATTGTCAGGACTCATAGAGTTAGGAAGAATAGTGATATTTTCCAAAAACTTTAGAATATGCAATCTTTATTTTTTTGGACGCTATAATATTGAAATCATAATTAAAATCAATGTGGACAAATGGTTATTAGTATACATTATTGTTAATCAAAATATAAATATATATAATTAAATAACATGTTATTTTAATCTTGAATATATAAATAAAACGATTGCAAAATTCCACACAAATTTTTGATGTGATTGTGAAATCAACAAACGCAAGTTTATTGGGAAAAAATTATTTGCTTTTATGATATAAAATTTTATCTTCAGAAATAAAGCGAGTACATGTATTTAAACGATATTTTAACAAATATCTCGATAAAATAAAGAATGAAGAATATCTTTCATTTGATTCATTTTATATCAAATAAATTCTGGTGTAGAAGTTAGGAGGGGGGGAGTGTCAACTTAGGTGACGTCCTTGTCATTTGACCAAGGTTCAAAATTACGAGATCCGTTGCCAATAGCCCTCGTGTTAAGCTTCTAGAGCGACGCTAATAAAATCAATCAATCAAAAAAAAATAGTGTAAGCGCTAGAAGATTTAAAATGTACGATTGAATTTATCGGTGTTTTTAAGCTTTTTTGATCTGAGAGAGCGTTTTTATTTCGAAAAACCATTCTTTTCTTTTTATAAGGCCATTGCATCGCCTTCGGGTCTTCTTCTATAATAAAATTTTATTTGAACTAGATTGAATAGGGACTATACACGAAATTGTCATGAAATAAAGGAACATCTTTTTACCGGTAAAAAGTAATGACAATTCTAGTAATGAGGATTCTCTCCACAACTGAAGAAAATCTTTTCGAAAAAAGAAAATGCATGTCGCCAAGTGATTATGATTGTTGAGTAACGTCGCACGGAGAAGCACGCCGAGGGGTTTGGTGACAGACCTCGAAATTTGGAATATATGTCAAGTGACGAGGACGACAATTGAGCTGGCAGTTCCCTCTCCAAACACCCACACCACGCCACGAAGGACTTGGACTCGACAACCGCACTACAGGGCGGGTCTTTAGTGGCATCAAGGTTCAAACTCATTACTCGACGAAAAAAACACCACCCGCGATTTGGCGACCATGACCACTAGGCTAACACGTGTTAAAACTCAACTTAAGGGAATTTAAATTATTCTTCAAAACTAACAGGCATTGAGAAAATTCTGGATCATTATTTTTGTGGGGATAAGGAATTGTTTCTTACTAATGGCGCTCCCAATAAGTGTATTGAGTACACAGCAACTGAAATGACAAACTCTCCGATATTTTGTGTCCTTTTTAACAGCAGAATCTTATTTACGGACATAGTTTTTTTCTCTCCATATAACTATTTTTTTTAATATAATTTGATTTAAGCATTATTGATCCTTTATTGCTCATACTTTTCCCTTTCCATTCTTATAAATTAAAAAATGTCTCCCAAAAATCCTTATTGCAAAACCACCTTAACACATTTTATGTATATTGTCAGTTTTCATACTTATATTTTTAGAATTCAAAAATCCGTTGGACTTTCCTCATTTTTTTCATCACTTTTTCCTCTCGTCATTATTTATTTATTGAATTTATTTCTGCCCATCACATAAGACACACAAAGCACGGGCAAAATCTCTTATAATTTTTAACCTTAATCAGATGACGAGGTCGATCCTTGAGTTGGCACCCTATTATCCAATTCCACTTCAACGTGAGGATTTTTAGCCGCAAATTATTAAACGTGCTGCATCCCCTCCCCATTCCTACATGACGAGTTTGTAGTGAAAACAAGGCTCGAACACGCTGTTCGACTGAAGCATATCCGACTGCGATTTCGTTGCCAAGACTATTTGGAAACTGTGGCCACCATTCGTCTTGATATTGTTGTTTCGTCTGGTTGTTAGGTTAATTTTCCTGGCGTGAGTGCCATATTAGGCCCTCACTCCAACAAACTGCATCAAGCACTCATTAATTTTCGGGAAAAAAACTTGCATCTGTAATCTAAACAAAACTCTGCAAATACGAGAAAATAAGAAAAGGAGAAAAACTTAATAGTAAATAAAATTATTTAGGAAGTCCGGGGATTCGTCACCCATGTTTTCGAAGAAATAAAAAAGCAAACCCCTATCGAGGTAGGTTGTTCAGATATCTCGGGGTCGTTAATCCCGCGTTTACCTAAAAAATGTAATACCCTAGACGGATGATTCATGAGTATGAACTAATTTCAGGAAATGACGAAGAATTCGCTTGATTATTTATTCCATCGCATAACGACTTTGGATTCAGAATGTTTCGTAACTGAGATAAAAAAAAAATTCTTAGGCATTAAATCACTCCATTGAACAATATATGTGTTTATGGATGTAATTATTCAGGTTTCGCAAAATATTTTGTAATTAAGAAGTTGAAAGGTAAGAGATATATTTTTCTAAACTTGGACCGGCATCGATTATTTTCAACAGTATGTGAAATATTTACGTTTTTATTATTTTAATGAAAATACATTTTGAAAAAATTAAAAAGGTCAGCATTTAGGGGTAAACATGTGTCTGGAAGCAATTCAATGAAACAAACTGTAGTACAGGTACATATATCGGTTGCCAACGCGTGGTTTACTGTATTCCCCTGAGTCCTAGAAAAATTTACCTGAAAGATATTTAATTTATTTCCATTTATTTTAAATTACTTGGAAATCAGATATGTTAATTACTTTTGTAGTCAAACGTAATAACTTAGATTAAGTCAATAAGATTATATTCTAACAGAAGTGAAAAACTAAATCTTGATCTCTTAAGAAATACCCTGGTATCAATAATATGGGGCTGAATAGTAGAGGAATGTTTTCAGGTCCTGTTATGATTCTGGCCAAAGGAGATTATAATATTCTATAACTTTTAAGTTACAAAGTCGTTTTCGAGATATCCTTTTCTAGTTTCGACCTCCTCTTCTTTGTCAACCAATTTCGTTCCCATTTTTTTTTTTTCCAAACCACTAAATGGCGCAGTAGTTTAGTGGTCATAGTCGCAGACCATGACCACTAAACTACTGCACCAACGAACTTGCCACTCAACGAAAACATCGCCGACCGCGTTGTTTTCGTTGTCGCAAGTTCGAGTCCTGTTGTCACTAAAAACCCACCGTGTAGAGGGGCTAGTACTAGAGGGCACGGTGAATCTGGTAAGGTCCCAAGCCTTTCCGTTGACGTGAAAGTAAGAGAGGGATGCCGTCGTCGTCAATTGATGGAGGTTAAAAATTAAGAGGTCCGTCTCTAGTATAGCCCTCATGTTGTTTCGCAGCACGACGATAACAAACAATCACAATCCGAATATATCACAATAAAAATTTTGAAATGCGTAATAGTTTCGAAAATATACATTTTTAAAGTCCGGTCATTCATTTAGTTATGCTAACCCTGTATTATGACAGTTTAATGTATATATCTATATATAATATACATGGGGTTCTATATGAAGTTTACTGTTATCGTTACTATTATATGTATTCTGTTATTAATAAGTTTCTCAAGCCAGCATTATGTATATCAATCGTATTTAAAAGGAAATGTTTAATTATACAACTTCCTTATGATGATAATAATAATAATTATTATAAAGTATTATAAGAAAGTGGGAACTTTAGCTTGCCCAACAAGGACTTGAAGAAAAATCGATAACTCTCCAAAAATTATATCGAAAAGGAAGTATTGAATTATCTTCGTTCAAACCCTTTATATATATATATATGATTTGTAAGAATATTTTACATTTTGAATGTCATTGTACGAAATCGTATATATTATAGAACAATTATACCAGTTTATAATAATTTTGAAGCAGTTTAATGCTTGACAAAATATTCTTAATTTCAGTCTCTTATTATTTAACATTACGCGAAGGTAGACTTAAAAGAAATGTTCTAATTTGTGATTGATGTGATTAATTAAAGGTTTCTATTGCAGTACTCACCCACCTTCAGAAATACAGCGAAGATTTTAAGAAATAGTAAAATTATAATTCTTATATTTAAAAATATATTATAAGTAACTGTAATATGGTAATTTTAAATTATGTTGTAACTTCTTTAAGAATTTGACATAAACACACACACATAAATAACTGAGTTGATACAATACGATCGTCACACACATTAGAACTCTTCATATTCTGAAATATAAATAAATAAATAAATATATTAATTAAGAAATTAATTAGACACAACTCTTAATAGATTCAATGTATTTAAATTTTTATATAAAATAGGTAGCAGCCACATTATTGCAATTACTTTATCGTTATATTTATTTATACTTTCAGAAGATATCTAAAATAAAAAGAATAATTACGGAAAATATTACTTCTTTTCGATTCTA
>BMAW01004399.1:0-36966 GCA_019974015.1 Nephila pilipes
ATCAATCAGTCAATTGCTCTACATGAGCTCATATATCAATCAGTCAATCATTCTAGAAGCTATCCTCTTGATTTTGCATTTCGCTAGTGATCTCTACATTATTTGCAGCTCAAGTATAATATTTAACTTCATCTATATTGTACCACCAAACGAAAGTTCTGTGTGTATAATTTTATGATCGCACTTGTAGCTGTTAAAATTTAAAACAGTTGCCAGAACATAAGAAAACCAATCTTGCAAAACTAAAGAATTTAAACGAAGTATTTTCAATGGCTGAAGTTTTTATTGAGACTTATAGTGTAGGAAAAGAGATTACGGACTTCAAATGTGACCATATGCATTCCATACATTTTAAAGAAATTTACCTTAAGGAGTTCTTACAAAATTTGCATCCACGAGAAATCAGTTTGTTGCGTCGCATGTCAAAACACTTTAAAAAAGATTCATTTGAAGATCGCTTAAGAATTTGGGAAATAAGACGTTTTGTTTCAATTGAAACAATAATTAATATCCGAAATGCTTTTCTCCAGGCATTCATAAGGCTATCTGAAAAGTGCGAAACATTACTAAAAAGTCGATTTCAGTATTTGCCGGAACCTAACAGAGAAGGAGAGAAGATATTTATAGAAAGATTTACATCTGATAAAAAATATTTTGGTACAATCAGGGACATGCTGATAGCTGTATCTGAGGTGGAAGGTCGTTCAACGTATGAACTAATAAAATCTCTTCATAGTAGTATATACAATTTGTCAGATATTTTCCAAATACTAAGAAGTGTGCCAAACTTTACAAGTTTGCATATAGAAAACCTTTATCTTCAATCACTGGTCAGATTATCTTTGATGCGTAAAGAATTATTGGAGAATCCAATGCTTCCAGATGATATAAAAGAACATATACTCTCATATAAAGATACAGGTTGCACGACTGTAAATGCTGTGAGCGAAGCAGTATGTGGTAAATGTGATAATTCCAAGCATTTGAGCGATGACTTAATCTCCTGGGAAATTGCACATGTTATACCACTTCCATCAGTAGAGATATATACTCAAAATTACAATGGCAGTACTGATACGTTGAATGCCATCTCCAACAAGAATCATCAACTCAGTGTCACAAAGATCGTTGGTGAAGAAAATTTAGATGACACTACGGAAATCTTCGGAAATACTCCTGATATTGAAACGGAACATCTTTTGGAAGACATTTCAAGTAAGACAATTTTGAGTGATTATCAACATTGTATCGAAGAGATCGGAGATGAATTAATTTTGGAAGACTATTTTGAAATCTCTAGAAATACTCACACTAGTGAAAGTGAATATTTCTGGGTAGACGCTTTGGTCGATTCATGTCTGGACATTATTGCAGATATCCAAAATAACGTTAAATTTAAGCGACTGCTGATGGGTTTGTTACTATTATTAATCATTCTAATTCTAATAATAGTGTTTGGGATGCAGAGATCTTCTCCCGTGATATGCTTGGACAAAACGCCAGATAAAATAGAATTGGTCAAGAATGTACAATTTTTCTTGCGGAAAACGATCGAAATTGTTACAAAGTTGGAGACTAGTTTGGCGAAGAATTAGTTAATTGAATCCATTTCAACATTCAGACTTCTAATTCTATAATAGTTTTTCACTCTACCAAAAAAAGTCACCTTTCCAGAAAGCTGATAAATTTTATTTTTTATTGAATAGAAATTAAATGCTGCGAAATCAAACAGTAAAAAGAAATTAAAGGAATTATTCAGATTAGCAATGGATAATTAAGAGATCAGTTGTGCAACAACGAAGTGAAGAAGCCTCATTTTAAAAATAAAGCTGTACCATTTTTTTCTACGTTGTACGGTTTTTGATGATATTTTAACAGTTTATATATATGAATGCAAGAAAAATTTGGTTAAAGAGTAGCAGGCTTTAGAATCAATGATGTTGCTGAAAGATAAAGAGAATGTTCCTTCAGGTGTTACGACTGGGCACAGATTAAAATTTTGATTTCGATACATATAGAAAATGCAGTCTACAAGGAACCATTTGAATTTGGCAAGCTATAACAGCAAAATGGTTTCATTTGGAAATGGCGCTAGATAGATATGAATGAGCAACGTATTAGAGTATCTCTAAGTGAGAAGAACAAATTAAGTGTGCAATAGAATTTAATCATGACAATTATATTTATGTATATGTAAATAAAGTAACATATTTATTAAATAACTTCTAAATTTTTCAATTATGAGTCTTATAATTTGCTTGTTTTTGAAGCCTTGCGGTACGAAATGATAGATTGATGACAAGTCTTAAGGCTGTATTCGTGCAATGTTAATTAGAATACAATATTGGAACAGAGATTCCGATAACAAAACGCCCGAACATTTTATATTCTGACTACGCTATCTCTTGGAGAACAAAGTATTTTATACTACTACTCATTCCTATCTGAATTTCCTTTCTTCCGGTACATAATATGTTCCATGCCTCCTTTCTTTTAGTGTAAAGCCTATGGGCCTTGAAATTTATATGATCCAGTCAAAAATTACGCATTTCGTTCATCAAAATATGAACAATTTTCTGTCTAGAAAAGTATTCAAATTTTCGATTGGGTTCTTTGATATTAGGCAAAGGCAACTTTAAGAAATCGCCAAATTTATCAGTAATCACCAAATCGTAGCCGACATTTTACTTCGATCATGGATTTCAATTTTTAAGGGGTTCAAATTTTCAAACTTCTACACACAATTTTTAGTGTCATTAGCTGTTGCATCCATTAGTCCCGAAAATTAAACTCGGGATATTTTTAAACTACCTGAAACCTTTATTTGTGTATTTGTTGTTTTTTTCATACGATCTATCTTCGCTTTGATTGCATCACCTTTTGTTTCGAATTTTAGCCGCCCAAGGAGCTATTGTTTTAAATAACCTATAAATCTGACCATTTTTTAAAAATTTATCTTGTTTTCGCATATATTTTTGATGTCTGCTTTCACCCGTAACGAATTTAATTTTCAAAAATACATCATAATAAATTTCTCCTGAATTTCTTATTGGATTGAAATGTATGCAATATATGCCTGAATCTACTTTCACCACTAATGGACTCAATTTTCAGAAATGTCGTAATAAATATCCAACAATTTTTTCGTTAGACTGAAATGAAACAAGTATAAAAGTTAAGTATTTTATTTATTTATCGATTCATGTATTACCTTAAATCATATGTAAACTGGAATCAAGATTTGACTGAAAATAAATAACATTCAGAATTTTAAGCTGCGAGACAGACTTTTTTTCCTTCAAGAATTTCAAACTACATCTTTTTAGTTCGGCTCCCTTCCTAGAATGCTTTGGGGTCAAAAGAGTTTCATATGGATTCATTATTATTATTCATAGAAGGGACTATTGTCTTAGGTTGATCACTTTTGGCGCACTTGATGACTTTTCAATTTTTTATCGTTTGCTTTAATTTTCTTTACACTTAGCTTAAATGTATTCAATTTAATAATTTTTGCATTTACTTTAATTTTAACATGGGTCTACTATGGGTCTTAACATGGGTTTACTATTGTCCATTTCTGGATATTTATCGTTTACTTTAATTCTTCTAAATTTAATTGAGTAATATAATAATAATTATAAAAATAAAAGCGTACCTTGCGTGAATAAATCTGCTCTTTGCAAAGCTTTGCGTAGAACAATTAAAAAAAATTTTCTACTTATTTTGTTGATTAATTCTTTCCTTTTTTTCCATTTTTTTTCTAATTTCTAAATCACAATTTTTGGCTCAGCATATTCAAATTTATTTATTTTGTCATACCTTCATTTTAAATTATATTTATCATACATGTATATAGGAATATTTACTATATTATGTGTCTGTTGAAATAAAAGTTCTTAATTTTAACAATAACTAGAAAAATCTGTATTTTCAGCGTCTAATATTTTTATTACCGCATCGTTAATTGTGCGAGTGAGAGGGACTCTCATCACGTGACAGAATGGCAGTTTTCTGAGTTTAAAGCAATGGTATAGGTTCGAATGACATGCTTACAATCTTTGTATTGAATATTTCGTTTGTAACAACATTTAAATTATTTTTAAGTGTTTTAATTATTTTTTTAAGAAAAAAAAGATTTTTACACGTTTCCTGGAAAGCATCGGTTTTTTTAGAAATTTTAAAACGAGTTATTGGCCGACGAAGTTTAACTGTTTTTTTACTTGTTTTATGTCAAACTGACGATGGACATAATAAAAAATATCTTTTATAAATGAACAATATCGTGTACATTACTTATGTTTATGTTTAGGGGCCGCGGTAGCCTAGTGGTCAAGGTCGTGGATAGCGGCTGGCGGTTTTCGTTCAGTCGCGGGTTCGATCCTTGGCCACCAAAGACCCGCCGTGTAGCCGGGGCTGATGCACGTTAAATCTGTTCGGGGCCCAAAGTCCTCCCGTTGGCGTGGTGTGGATGTTAGGAGAGGGGGGCCAGCTCAGGTGTCGTCCTCGTCACTTGACCGTGGTTCAAAATTACGAGGTCCGTCGCCAATAGCCCTCGTGTTGCTTCTAGTGCGACGTTAATAAAAACTAAAACTAAAACTAATTACTTATGTTTATCCATATATAGTTCATAATATTTATAATAAATATAAGTGTTATATTATAGTAAAAATGGACACCCGTGATGTGATCGGGTGTGAAAGAATAATTCCAATGAAGATCTTATTCATGTCGTAAGAAGCTATTAAAATGGGAACCAAATGTCTGGGAGTATAGCTGGACACCCTGCCTCTGGGGATTATATCAGAGGACCTCAAAGACTAGCCTTCTTTAGGCAAATACAGGCATCATGACCCCCGAGGCACCCTAGTGATCTTTTTCTTTCTCATGGGGTTTACTGTCTTTGGTAAACACGGGTGATGCGCCCCCGGGTTGCCCTAGCGATCCTTCTCTTTTTTCGACCCTCCTTGTCAACCAATGTGTCTTTTCTTCGATTTCTTCTCGTCTAGACCAGAGTTAAATCTTGTTTGGCACAGCATAGCCATATCTGGCTCTTGCGCCTAAAAACTTTACTTTCTCACTTGAACCTTCTTGTCGATCAATCTTTTTTCATTGTTTTAACGTCTAGATCACATTTACCTTGTTTGGCGCAGTATGCCACGTCTGGCTCTTGCGCCAATAAATCTTCACTATCAGCATCATCGCTCCAAGAGAAATTGCATCGAAAATTGTTAATCAATTTCCCCTCCTATCGCATTTCTCTCTCTCAAGAGTCCTGCATGTCGTAAAAGGCGACTAAAATGGGTACCCAGCGTCTGGGGGTATATCCGGGCACCCTGCCCCTGGGGATTATATCAGGGGACCTCAGGGACTTGCCTTCTTCAGGTAAGTACGGGCATCATGACCCCAAGGCACCTTAGTGATCTTTTTCTCTCCCATGGGGTTTACTGTCTTTGGTAAACACGGGTGATACACTCCCGGGATACCCTAGCGATCCTTCTCCATTTTCGACCCTCCTTCTTGTCAACCACATTTTTACCTTTTTTTTTTCAACTTCACGTCTAGACCACAATTTAATCTTGTTTGGCGCAGCATAGCCATATCTGGCTCTTGCGCCAATAAAATTTACATTCACTCACTCAATCTCGGAAGTCCACGATAGCTTATTGGACATGGTTGGTGATTTGCAGCTGTCATTGTTTTCATCGAATCATGGGTTAAAACCCTGATGCCACTAACGACCCATGTATTGGAGCTGATGGACATTAAATCTGGTCGAGTTCCCATGTCCTCCCTTTGGCATGGTATGTAAGCTTGGAGAGGGACGTGCCAGCTGATATTATTTCATATTCACTTGATCAATATTGAAAATCACAATGTTCGTTGCCAATGGACCTTGTGTAAATTTTTAGAGCGACGTTAATAAATAATCAATATCATCATTCCTAAAACCAAAAATCAACATTAATAGCTATAATTAAATATATATATATATATATATCAAGGTCTATCAATACGCTAAATAAGTTTTATCTAGCTATCTCGGTAATTTTTAGTAAGAACTAAGACTTTACGATAGTGACTTTGCATAGTGCAGCAGTTTTACCCAGCCTTGGAAAAAGTTATCTTAATGTTTTCTTAGATAAAAAAAAAAAGAAAAAAAACTGATTATATTACCCCCGAAACATACTTTTTGTCTTCCCTAGAGTTTGCCTTATTTAGACAGGTATGGATATCACGAGCTCGAAACACTCTAGATTCTTTCCTATAGGGTTTGCTGTCTCTAGTAAACTCGGGTGACGCGCCCCCTGGATAACCTATCGATTCTTCTCTATTTTCTACCCTCGGCAAATAATTTTTTTCAAATGTTCTAACGTTTAGTTTTGCGTAACATAGCTATATCTGGTTCTATTTGCCGAAATAATATCTAGCTATTTCAGATTTCTTGCTTTTAAATGTTAATCTGTCGTAAGAGATTTAATTTTAGCAACATTCTTAAGGGTTCTCTGGACACGTACGCTACAAAAATTTTTATTTAAAAAAATAAATAATTATTAGAGCTGTGTCGTTTATAAACAATTTTATACTAAATACGTAAGTATATACTACCAAAACTTCTATATTTAACTTATATAAACATCGTTTAGCTGAGTTTTCTTTTTTTTTTTATTTTTCAACTTCTTTTTTCTCAAACAAAATATTTTAGCTAACGTTCTGTATTTTGCATAAACTGCAAATCGTATTAGTTTAAAATTTCAAACATCTGTTAAAAAATGGTTTTCGACTTATATTTTAAGCAAATTGTTAAAAAAAAAATCTGAATTTTTATCGGATTTTTTCTTAGAGTTTTCTAATTTTCTAAATAAAAATATTAAAACTATTTCCTGCATTTAAAAATATCTCCTGAACATTTTTTTTAAAAAAATGAATGCATAACTTCAGAATTGAATACTTTTCAACTAAATAACTTTACATTTGCAAATTTTGATCAATATTATACTTGAGAATCCTGCGCATAATGTAATATTGATTTTTGTAATTTTGAAAAATGTCCAATTTATATATACTTATAACATAAAATTTCTCATAACATTTATAAGAATATTACATAACTTAACCTTATAACATTTTATTAAAGCATATATATGTTTATTCTATGGTAAGTGTCAAGTTTTTGTTTGATTTGTAAGTTTTAATAGTTTCAAAATTTCTTTCCGTATACCCGCATTAGTTCCGAGACCCGATACCCTTTTATTTTAATATATATATTCGTATTTTCTCACAAATACCGATTACAGATAAAGCATTAGGGTGAAAATATTTTAATACCTTCTATTTGATCCTGGGTTGATAAATTTAGGGTTGTGTGCTATATTCTGTAAAAATTGACAACAATGCAAGCTCGAAAAATGCATTTACTGTCTCATTGTCTATTAAGCATCATATTTCGTTACATTTATTTCGATACTCTTTTCTTATTTTTGATAGTTTTATTACGACGCAAAATTGTTTTATCTAAATCGGTTACTGCGATGAATGCTACTTAGTGTCTTTACTTAGAATCACAGATTAATTCTGCTCACGTTTCGCTGAAGTTATAAGATTATCTAGTTGTCTTATTGTCTCTCAGATTTCGTGCTCTAATCTGTGATTTTCTTCTTCTATTTTTTCTACTATTCGATCTCTATGTTTCTATGCTAGTATGGTACAGTGATATAAGATAAACTATTACACCCCCCAAAAATATTGGATATTTTTCGCTCTAAGATTTGGTGAGTTTTTCTCTCAAATACTTTTGTATTAGATTCTGATTAATAAATTTTGCCGAATGTTACACTGATACTTTTGTAGCTAGTAGAAACAAATGCGGAAAGAAAAAAAACAGCTTCAGTTTATCAAAGTAAATTCTTTTTTTTAAGTTGATTAGTTTGTAAGGAAATTTGTGGAATGTAGATTGATTAGCATAGTAGCGATACTTTGATGTGTTGTATTCAAACATCATTCGAGTATTTGAATATTCGCTTCGTTCATACTAATATTTAAGAAGTAGGTTATTTTATTAAGTTGGCTATTTAAGAAGTAGATCACCAATTTTTTCAAATGCTTTACAATGTTAATACTGGATGTTATAGAAATTATCACTGTGAAAAAACTATTTCCTTAACACGTTGGCAATGATATGTTTCACTTAAACTCGCTTAGTTAATTCTTAAGTGCAACTTAAATCTCAACTTCAATTTAAATCATAAATCAAACTTAGCTCTTGATTTCAACTTGGCTCTTGACTTTGACTCTTAACATTCTTGGCTATTCTCTTACATTCTCTTCATAACCCGAAGCAGTACTTAAACTTAATAACTTTATCGAACTTACAGGAAAAATGGAATATAATAACGGCCGGAATAAATATCGTCATGAACCACCGGTTATACATATCACCACAAAGGTGTTAAATTCTTTATTAAAAGCTTAATATATATGGAAACAGACAAGTTGAGGAATTAATGAATAATATATACCTCACCGAAGCATTGATGTATTGTTCTATTCAAGATTATTTGAAAGATCATTTTGACCCGTGTGGTGACTGGGAATGACAGAATAGTCCCACTGTAGCTCATGCATGTCGTAAGAGGCGACTAAAATGGGTACCCAGCGTCTGGGGGTATAGCCGGACACCCTGCTTCTGTGGATTATATCAGGGGACCTCAGGGACTTGCCTTCTTTAGGCAAGTACGGGCATCATGACCCCGATACACCCTAGTGATCTGTTTCTTTCCCATGGGGTTTACTGTCTTTGGTAAACACGAATGACGCACCCCCAGAATACCCTAGCTATCCTTCTCTATATTCGACCCTCCTTTTTGTCAACCAATTTGTCTTTCCTTCAATTTCTTCTCGTCTAGACCACAGTTAATTCTTGATTGGCGCAGCATAGCCATATTTGGCTAATGCGCCAATAAACTTTACTTTCTTACATGATCTTTTTGTCTATCAATCTTTTTCCAATGTTTAATGTCTAGATCATAGATTTACCTTGTTTGGCGCAGTATGGCCACATCTGGCTCTTGCGTCAATAAAACTTCACTATCAGCATCATCATCGAAAGATCATTTTTCATACGAATATTGATGAAGTCAACTACAATATTTCATTAAAAAGTTTTCTAAGCATTTTGCATTTTTTTCAAGCTAGCGCAAATGTCAACGTAATATTCCCAATATAAATCTATTCCAAGATTTGCTTCGTACAGTTAGATATGCATCACTTACAAATCGCAAGTTTTCTAAACTTTTATAAATTTTAAGTTTGAAGCTAACGTTGATGGGGGAAAAAACCCTCAGAGATGAATTTGTTTTAAAACAAATGTAGGTAATTACATTTGTTGGATTATTATATCAATTAATAGCACAACGAATCATCGACATATTGTTCTGAATGAATAATCTTGACGAAGATATATTTCATTTATATCTGAATTTATGAATCTGATTATACAGTTGGGAAGTTTTCTGAATATTTAGTCCTACTGTTTTTAGAGTTGGGAGAAAACAACAAAGGAAGTTGATGGAATCATAGGCACCAAAATAAATTCTTCTTAAAATATTTGATTAGTGAGAAGATACAATGAAGAATGATTAACTAACAATCCGAATTTTTGAATTGAAAGATTTATCGATCTATTCGAAAATTAACATTTATCCGATATGGATGAGGTCAGTTATTCAATCAAAACGTTTTTGAGACAGTAAAAAAAATTCCAAGCAATTCTTATTTTTCTTCCACACAGGGTGATTTCAAACTCATGGGCAAAAATTTAAGGGAAGATAAAGAAAAAACATATAAACAAGCAACCTGCGATATTGCAAGCGACGCACTTTTAAACACACCCGGCATTTCTCGAACAGCGCCGGCACAACAAAAATCCTGGCAATTAGATCTTCATCTTAGTTGATGGGGGTTTCGTAGACAAGACTTTTCGAACGAACCGCAAAAGGAAAATTTCCAAACAGGAGAGATCTGGTGGACGTGCCGGCCAAAATGTGGCCCCACTCCGAACAACCCATCTGGGTAAGAATATAGCATCTACAGCGTTCCACACATCTAAGCTGAACTTTATATTCATTCACTCTCACCGTGTAGCCTATCATTGGAGAATGGCCTGTTCTTCCAATGCGAATATTATGGATGTCAAAAAGTCACGCCTTCGCATTGGACATACTCGATTCACTCATAAAGTGCTTCCGAGCGTTCTCCCTGCCAAGTCCCTTACACAGTTCATCACATTTTAATTGATTGTCCGGTTCATTATCATCTTCGCGTTTTCTTTTATTCATCAATTTTAAATTTCTTTGACTTGGGGGGGGGGAACTCCCCATCATAACTTATTTGCTTTTTTAAAAGACATTGGTATTTTACACTACATTTGAAGTCTTAACTTTTCACCATTTTTATCACCTTGTGTTTGCCTCATGTTTTTAAAATAATATAGTTTTTTATTGATGTTAGCAAATGTTTGGTGCATCATGGCCTGCTTTGGCTCTTGCGCCATAAAACCAGTCACTCACTCGCAAGAACATACATAATATGCATCCTCGCCTTACCCTGGTTACTACACGTTTTCTTGTCTTCTGAAATCAACAATATAAATGTAGGATTTCCCAGCTAATTATTAAGCAATTAATTTTATTTTCCAATTTCCTCCGATACTCAGTAGATGTCGCCACGAATCAGAGTCATGTGATAAGCAGCGCCACATACCCCAGAATAAAACTGATTGACACTCGTTACACTCTCACTTGCCGCCACTTTTTCCGCTTCTCTTCTCCTTCGCTACCCGCGTCGGAAGTAAACTTCAAACGCCCGAGCGCGTTACAGCGCCCACCGCCAATATGGGTTAAATGAGGAAGCCATCTATCTTTATTAGACGAATTGGTCAACTTACTTTTCATATCATAGTGTAAATACTTTTCATTCTTCATCATCTCTCCTAATAAACAAGTAAAGCTACTGCAAGCTTCATCCTTGAATATCATCAACAACATTACATAAATTACGATGTGTAAGAAAACTCGCATTTTTAATTAGTTGAATGTAATTTAGATATTACATTCAACTAATTTTAGGGGGAAAATATTTTTATGGAATAATACTATATAGTAAAATCACAAGTCTTTTTAAAACTAATGCGTTAATACTGAGATTCTGATGTATATCGCAAGGGATATTAGCTTATTCTTTTTTTTACTTATTTCTCCCATAAATATTTTTTCCAAAAAAATTTTAATGCTATTGGAAAGAATACCTAAGCGTATTTTATAAAATAGGTAATATTCTTATAGATTTGTTTTCACTTTGATATTCTACAGAATAGTTCGAAAGTATATAAACTGGAGGAGAAACTATATATCCTATGATTCTATCAAAAAAGGATACGTATTCAATTTTTAATCCAATTTATGGAAATATTTGAAATATTATCGTTACAAGAATTGTATATCCTCTGAAATACAAAAAAGAATAACATTTCACGTGGGCTGAGATTTTATAAATTATTCATTATATTCTAATGTAAAAATGTATTAGTTCACTTGTTTCAATTGTATTAGTATGTTTGTGTTCCATTCAATATTAGAATCCAATGCAAAACACAGATATCTTGCATTTCATCCCATAATTCTTTTTTAGTTTGAGATATTTCTACCCTAATGGGATTCCAGTTTGATATAAATATGATTTTAAAAATATTTGTTCCCATTAACGTAGTAATGTTTCGTGTATAATATAAGTAATTTCAGGAAAACAGTATTTTCCAAAAAAATAATTTATTATAAATTGCATTAATATGTTACGAGTTTCAATCTGTTATGTCTTCAATGCGTTATTTCCTACATTTTTATACCTTTACTTTTGTCCATTAATTTACAATGTCAGTGTATGTGGGACTTATCCTGTCGAATCAAAAAATTATTGTACATTTAAAATAATACAAGGCGTTAATATATTTTCAAAAAAATTTTAGAGTCACAAGCATTTGTCAAAATTCCTATTAATACCTAATACCGTATTTCAATGAATAGTGGAAACAAAAATTAGTAACAGTTGTAATTTTGTATAATTTTAACAAATCTATTAATGGAATTTCCTATTAAGTGCTTTTTTTGTATCGACAGTTGCATGTATAATATAATTTAATAAATTCTTTGAGCACTACCATAAACGAATTTGTGGAAAAATGAAATGCATCATAAATTTGAAAATGTTCTGTGTAATGATTTACAGACTTCAACACCAAAAGTGCTAATTTTTTTAAATATATTATTAAATTAAATATTAAAACCAAACTAACGATCAACATTGATGTAGACAATAATATTCTTTTCAGATAATTAAATTAAAACAAAGATAAATTTTATTCATTTTCAATCATTTCTGGATTTCTTATTACATATGATTTAACGTAATACAGCAATCGATAGGTTAATAAAATATATCGTAATCAATTTAAGAGTACCCGTTAGTTTTTCTTATCACCCTTAAATCTGATTGATGTCACAACTATTCTAATTGCATAATTGTATGAACCTTGTTTAAGCGTGGGTGACAATTTCCAATACTATTGGACTGTTACAACATTATTTGTGAGATAAAACAGAAATAAAGACGCACAATGTTACTTAATTTTGTGATAAATTTATTCTTGAAAAATATAAATTAATTCAAATTTTCAAATTTTTATATTATCATTCCTTACAGCAAATGTTAAATATCTTCACCACCATTTGGAAACAAACATGGATATGTCGAACCAAATCTTTTGATACACTTCGCAACAATGTTGGTGTTATTGATGAGATTTCTTCAGTTATGATTCGGTGTATTTCATCGATGTTTGTAGGACTTCTTTGGAAAACCCTATCTTTTAGATAACCCACAAAACAAAATCTAATACGTTAGGTCTGGTGATCTTGATGGTCAGAGGCCTATTGAAATTAAACGGTCATGAAAGAATTCCTTAAGGACTTTCATTGTTAGGTTTGAAGCGTGTGGAATGGTTCCGTTTTGCTGAAACCAGCAATAAATGTCCTGTATCTACAGTGAAGCGATACAAATTTTAATTATATCCATTTACATTTCAGAATTCATTAAAATCAAAGAATTAGTTCATGTAAATGGTTTTTATAGCTGCAATTTATTAATCTTACGAAATGAGCTTTAAAAAATAAAAAACGTTGAAAGAAGCAGATGATTTACTCAAATCATTTGCGCTGAATTGGATTAAATATTACTAATGATGTTCACAGGAATTTATCTTTAAAAAACGAGTTTTTGCATTTAGAAAGTAAAGAAAAAAACATTACTCGTACATTAAATATATATATATATATACATATATATACATTAAATAAGCAATGATTTTGAAAGTCTTGATACATATATTATACAGATGTGGATAATACAAACATACAGGTACTCTTTTAAATTGATCACCCTATGCTTAGTTCTTAAAATTGTTTTATTTAAATCCAGTAAAAAAAATGTAAGACATTTATTCACGTTTTTGAAAATTAAATTATTTACTGTTGAAAGCAGGCAGAGGCCATCTGAAGGGTGCGGTGGATGCTATGCACCGGGGCCTGCATTTGAGAAGACCCCAACATGATCAAGAACTAAAATAATCTACTCTTGCATATGAAAATTTCGCAATATTTCTATAGTTGTCAGTGAGACGAAAAGTACATTTAATCGTAAATATTATTGTCGATCTCTGAAATTTGACAATCTTCAGACTAATTCTTAATGATGCGAGTGTTGAGATTTTGTTTGATTCGGGGAGTTCCTGAAGATCCTCACCTGAAATTGACCGAAGATTCAAGAAAAAACGAAGATCCCCATCTGACACCACTGGACTTTTTTATAGAAAATATAGCCCGCGTTAAGAAATGAAAATACATATTCCTAGTGTTTTTCTCTGGGTGGTTATTAGTGATAATATTTAGTAACAGCCAAGTTCGTAACCACTCTCAAATTTTTAAGGTAAATTTTCCAGACAGATATAGCTTTAATGGAAACTTTTTTTAAGTGCTAAATGTCAAGTCCCTTTTATTTGGGTAACGGGTGGATTAGAAAGTAGCTATCCCAAAGGAGAAATTAACGTCCAGACTGTAGCTAAGTGACATCTCCCACCGGGAGCAGATGAAGGGGGAAACCGACTAAAAAGACCTTTTGTTTAGAAATGACCTTTAGAAAGAAGTGGTGATTTAGTGAAGTCCCCCCATCTATTTAAGAGGGAGAAGAAAGTACTGTTTAGCAGAGGGTACAAGGAGAACTCGCGGATGAGGACATCCTCAGTTCAGTATGATTGGTATCGTTCAGTTAGGAGAGACGGGTGCCAGCTCAGGTGTCGTCCTCATCACTTGACCGTGGTTCAAAATTACGAGGTTCGTCGCCAATAGCCCTCGTGTTGCTTCTAGTGCGACGTTAATAAAAAAAAACTAAACTAAAATGGTATCGTTCAGGGTTGGAGGTCACTAATCGAGGATCACACGAGTGACAAAAGTTGCGGATGGGTTGTGTCCAGAAGGACTTGTAATCGTCAGCCATCTTTTAATTTCTACGTCTAATGTAATATTTCTTGAGTGAGCATCTTAATGTTTGTTTATATTACGTTGTTCAAACAAAAAGAAAAACGAAGAAAATTAAATGAGTAACTCCCAACAAAGTATACTGCACAACGCATTCCCCTGCTATGAATGGGATGAAAAGAAGAGCAATTGAAATTTAACTGGAGTAAACGACAGGTTTGGAAATAAACGTATTTTGCAGTATAAGCACTCTACAAGACAAAAAAAATGGGCTCACGGTAGCCTAGTGATCATGGCTTTGGATTCGTGGCCGGCGGTTTCCTTGACCACTAAAGACCCGCCGTGTAGCCGGGGCTGATACACATTAATTCTGTCCGGGTGCAAAGTCCTCCCGTTGGCGAGGTGTGGAAGTTAGGAGAGGAGGTTGACAGCTCAGGTATCCTCCTCGTCACTTGACAGCGGTTCAAAATTATGAGATCTGTCACCAATAGCCCTCGTGTTACTTCTAGTGCGACGTTAATAAAAACTAATCGAAGCACAAAAAAAAACGTCGTACCAAGAAAGAGTTGCCCGTTTGTAATGAAATTTCGTGTGCAAAGATATTTGAACCAAACATGCAAATGATTAAAATTTGGTATCCAATGAATGAATAGTGGGAGTTACAGTGCATCGGAACTGAGCAATCAGCAGGTGTATATGAAAAGCGATTCTCAATCTGATGGTCAAATTTTTTGTTGCATTCGGTTTAGGATACCTTTTAACGACTGAAAAAAAAAATGCCTCTCCGTGGCATTCGAGTTCATTACGAGCACGAATCATTGGATTGAAAGAAGCAGATTTGGCAAATTGGAGAATCGCTCGTCCTATGGGTCGAAAGAATGCTGCGATTAGGAAATGCTGGCAAGAATGGGTGGACGGAGGCAGATTTCAGCATTTTGATGGTAGCGATCGACCTAGGGCCACAACAGATCGGTAGGGTAGATTGAATGTCAGATCAGCTGTCACAGCGCATGATTGATCGTTATCAACTATTAGACGTGTGACACACACACGAGTGTTCAACATGACTATACACAAACGGCTGATAGAGCGAAATCTACGCTCGTATCGATCGCTACGCCACCTGACCCTCACTCCTGAACACTGTCGAGCCAGAATACATTGGTCATTTGCTCTATCAGATCAGATTAGAATGATGCTGACAGGGGATGTACAGTGTTTAGCGAAGAATCCCGCTTCCAACTATGTCCTGACGATAATCGAAGACGTGTCTGGAGATGCCCAGGGCAGCGTGCCGAACCTTCTTTCAATATAGCACGCCCTACAGGCCCTCACAGCAACCAGGAGTTATGTTCTGGAGAGCCATTTCTCTTGAGAACCTGACCCCTTTGATGGTCATTAGAGGCATACTTACAGCAAAGTGGTACGTCGACGACATTCTGAGACTTGTTTGGCTACCATTTCTATAGCAGTAAACTGGTCTTATTTTTTTGCACGATAATGCCAGATCACTTACGTTTCGTGTTGCTATGAACTGTCTTTTAGCATGTCAAACTCTTCTTTGGAAAGCCAAATCACTCTCTATTCGATCATGTCTGGGATATCATGGGATGGCAACTGCATGACCTATGTTAGCCCAACAAATGGAGCAAATTTGGCAAGAAATACCGCAGGAGACCATTAGGGAGCTTTATTACTCTATGCCACATTGCTTGGCAGCTTGCCTCAAGGCTAGAAGTGGGTCTACACATTATAGAGCTCGTTACTTTGTTACTCCGAAATAAACCATTCAATTTTACTGAAATTTTAATCTTTTTCTATAATAATTTTTCTTTCCGCTAATTTTTGTCTCCATCAGACAACTCTTTCTTGGTGCGTCATTTTTTTTGTTATAGAGTGTGTTTCAATCTAGTGCTAAGGAGCAACATGTTTTAATCATGAGGTAAGTAGATTTAAGATCATTTACTTCCCCTACTGGGTTAGATTGCATATAGTGTTTTGATAATTCGTACTATATGTTTATTATTGTTAGATCTAATCATGTCCATTAAATGGAAATATCCCCCTGGGTGACAAAAATAAATTATCAGAAAAGAATGAAGAAAAGCTACATTTTTGAAGAAGTCCGAATTAGTTATGTTTTCTTAGCTACAATGAAACTGCTTCGATTTCAGAAGTTAGAATTCAAGCTTCAACTAGAGAAAAGGTTCTGCACAAAATACAGTCTTACGACGAAAATATAGAAACTATGAAATTCATTGAAGAAACTCGTGTTGACACAAATACGATGAAATCAGAAAATAACGAGAAATTGATAGTAATAAATATGTTCATGTTAATATAAGTGATCAAAGTTTATTGCCAAGTATTGTAACTGGTTAGTTGAGAAATGTTGTGTTAAAATCGAACCTGTACAATATAAAGGAGTGTAAACTGAGAATGCTGTAGGTACATCATTTTCCACTACATACTAATTAAAGAAAATGCCAAAAAGTGAAACTTGGGCTTACAGCTGGGTAATTTATTCAAAAACTCACGATTCGGTATATATTTTTTTTTTTGCTGTGTACTATTTTCTAAAGAAGAGGAAATGAATAGTCCACAGGATTTATGGATGGCTATAATAACTGAAAAAGGATATCAGCTATAATTTAAGATTATGAGCATTCTCTTTGTCACTTTAATTCGTTTATTGTTTGGAAATAATTACTAAAATGAGTAAATTTATGTTTGACTATTGATAAAACAAATCATATTTTTTAAAATAAAACGGAACGACTTAAAATACTAATTCAAAGAATTGCAGACGAGATTTTATTTACAGCATGTAATAATCTTCCATTTCGTGGAAACTATTAAATTCTAGGTATGCATAATAATTGATATTTTTAAATGTTTGATAAAATTATTGAGTAAATTTGACTCAGTACTAATGGATAATATAAAAAGAATAAAAATATTTGGAAAATAGAATTGAGCATCATTTAACACATAGATCACTAAACAAATCTATCTGTTTTAGGAAACGGTCCATAAAGCAAAATTAAAGACAATTCAAAAGTAGCCACGTATACTTTATAATTCAAGTGGACTGTACTCCTGATATTTCCATAAGGAACAAACTTCTGTCAGTATGAGGTAAATAATTTTAAGAGAAATGATTACATATGAAAATTTATAGGGATTATTGAATTAACTCATATGATTGGATAAGGACTAACAAAAACTCTACTGAAAATATTAAGTGGGTTTGATTTTTGCAATTCGTGAATTGAATTTTCTTGACTCATGAATTGAAAAGGGCAGGCATACGATAACATTAGCAACATGACAGAGATATATAAAGGTGTATAACTAGAATAATTGTTCTAAACACTCGCATACAATTTATATGCCTTGCGTATTCCGCTCTTTTTATTAATTTGTGATGCAGTTTCTAGCATTACATTTTGCAAAACTATTTTGGGATATTGCTTATTTTCTGCATCTACAAATATATTGTAACGTCTACAACAGATACGACAACGGTTTAAAATTACTGTTAAACCTTTATGCGACACTCGTTGGGAATCCAATATTCTTTGAAAGCAGCGTATACACAGTTTGAACTAACTTGCAATGCCTTAGAAGAATTTATTGGTGTAAGTGATGATAATACAGAAGTATCCGAAGCTAATAGTCTATTGGATTTAATACAACAAATACCATTTATTTTATGTTTAATAGTATGGTTTGAGTTTTAGTTTAGTTTCTATTAACGTCGCACTAGAAGCAACACGAGGGCTATTGGCGACGGACCTCGTAATTTTGAACCACGGTCAAGTGACGAGGACGACACCTGAGCTGGCACCCCCCTCTCCTAACATCCACACCACGCCAACGGGATAGTATGGTTTGAAATATTGTCTAAAATTAACACTATCATTGAAGTATTTTAAGCGAAAACAATTGTTCTTGACTGGACATTTAATTTGCTCAATAAAATAAAAACTGAAATCCAAAATTCAACATAATTTTATACAAAGATAAAGTTCTAGCGTGTAATATAAATATTTCAAAATTCGAAAAAGAAAAAAAATATATTTTTTTTTCCGAAATAGTCGAAGGTGAAGTTTTAGAAGACCCGGTAGAAGAATTTAGATGCTATTTTTAATACGATGATTGATACTGTTATTGTACAAATAGAAGATAGAAAAATAAATGTAAACCAAATATTATGTTTGATTTCGAATTAATTATTGTTATAAAAAAAACCAGAGAAAAAGGAATTGGAAGTTTGTTACAAAAGCCTTGTAAAGTCTTATAATAAAAATGGCAACTTAATCCAGGATAAAACTTTTCTTTACTTTACTAGTTACTATAGCAAGTAATGAACGCACTTTCAACAAATTATAATTCATAAAGAATTATCTTCGGTCAACCATGAGTGCAGAATGCTTAAATGTACTTGCTATACTAAGTATCAGAAAATAAATTGCAAAAAAATGTAAATTTTCTAAAGTCATTAATGTGTTAGCAAAAACAAAATCACGCATTAAATACATATGCATTATTAATACATATATGTTCCTGTTTGGAATTTTTTTTTTACTTAATAAAAAATTTAGTCCTCCAAATGGTTTCTTGTACTCAGGTCCCTTTATGGAAAAGGCCAGCTCTGAAAGCAGGTTTGGCTAGTTGGTTGGTTTGGTTGCGTTGAACGATATACAATGAGAGAGTTCTATTTACACTAACGGGTTACAATCAATTAAAAAAATATTAAATATTAAAATCAATTAAAAAAATTCACAAGATAAAATGCTTGTTACACTTATATTTTCTATGCTTTTTGGGTACTCATCACACGATAAAAAATATTACAATGTACTCGGACACGACATTGTTGTTGAACATTTAGATTTGGAACAGATGTCCCTTCTCTGCGGAAATTTTGGACAGAATGAATTAACCACTCAATTTCCAAAATCCCTCTGGCTATAATATTTTGTTTCAGTTGTGTAGCTGAATGTAATAAGTTTGCTATTAATTGCGAGATACTCCAAACGTGATAGGAATTTATACATGCATAAATTTATACCTGATGCGGGGGTGTTCTTGGATCTGGAGAAAATCGGACTCCAAAAAGTCAAAGTTCATGAAAAATAGAAATGCCCTTTCTCGCGAGTACATGTATCTTTATGAGAAACGTGTCCAGATGCAAGGAGGACCATTAACGAACTTACTAAATGTGGTCGTTCCACAAGCATAAAAAAATCTTTGAAAATGGGCAGTACGACATGTTCTGGTTGACTAAAACAATAAACCGTTTTGTGAATGATATGAGTTTGCATAGAAACAAATACCATAGCAGTCAGTTGATGATTTCGTGGTCGAGTGTTGTTATCACTGGACCGTACTTAAAATTCACGAGCCCCTTTTTTCAATAGCCCTAGTGATGATCTCAGTGTGACGTTAATAAACACACACTCATACACAACAGTCCAAAAATGACCCGTATTTCAAATGGGATAATCCACTGTAGAATTAAACATAAACCTTTTCTTTTCATCTTTCTGGTAAGTCCATAAGTATGGCACGCTTCGCATACCAAAATAAGGTCGACCCGTGTGGTGACCATTGTAGCTCATGCATGCCGCAAGCGGCGACTAAAATGGGTATCCAGTGTCTGGGGGTATAGCCAGGCATCCTGCTCCAAAGGATTATATAAGGAGATCTCAGGTACTTGCTTTTTCAGATAAGTACGGGGATTTTGACCCCGAGGTACCCTAGATATATTTTTCTTTCCCGTGGGATTTACTGTCTTTGGTAAACACGACTGTAGAGTGGCCGCGGTAGCCTGGTGGTCATGGTATCGGATTCGTGTCTGGTGGTTTTCGTTCCTTCGCCTCTAAAGACCCACCGTGTAGTCGGGGCTGATGCACGTTAAATCTGTCGGAGACCAAAGTCTTCCTGTTGGCGTGGTGTGGAAGTTAGGAGAAAGGGGTGCCACAGCTCAGATGTCGTCCTAATCACTTGACCGAGGTTTGAAATTACGAGGTCCGTTGTCAATGAACCTCGCGTTGCATCTAGTACGACGTTAATAAAAAGTTAAAAAAAAAACAGTTGTCATACCGCCAGATTACCCAAGCGATTTTTCTCTATTTTCAACCGTTCTTCTTCTCAACCAATTCTTGTTCTTTTTTTTTAAAATTTTTTGACACTAATAGACCCAACAGTTACATCTTGTTTGGCGCAAATTGTCACATCTGGCTCTTGCGCCAATAACATTCACTTTCACTCATACTGATATCAAAATATTTTTAACATAATTTTTCTGGTCATCTTCAATTTCTTTGGTCGTAGTAAAACCTAGTAGTCGTGGTTACGGACTTGCTGGCGGCTGTTGCATTCTTAGATCAGGTTCGTGCAGGGTTGTCAATAAAGACCTGTCGTGTAGCAGGGCTGATGCATGTTAAATCTGGTCAATGTCCTAAGTCCTCCCATTTGCGTGATGTTGAAATTTGAATATGTAGGTGTCAGAGGTCAAGTGTCATCCCTTTAACTTGGGGTTTATATCAGGCCACTAATAATCTAGTTTGGGGGACCTCGTGGACTCAGCTTCTTTAGGTAAGTAAGGATATAATGAACACGAGGCACCACAGTGATCTGTTTCTTTCCCATGGTGTCTACTGTCCTTGGTATGCACGGGAGACACGCCTTCGGGATATTCTAGCAATTTTTCTCCAATTTTACCATCATAGTCTACCAATTTTTATATTTTATCAAACATTTCGATCACAGCTTTATGTTGCTTGGCACATCTGGCTCTTGCGAATCCCCGATTTACCCTAGCGATCCTTCTCTATTTTTGCCCCCCCCCCCTTCTTGTCAACCAACTTATGTTTTTTATTTGAATTATTCCACGTCCAAACCACAGTTAAATCTTGTTTGGCACAGCATAGCCACACCTGGTTCTAGCGCCAATAACTTTTACATTCACTCATTTTTTATGACCTTAAGGAAGAAAATGCATATCGTAGTTTCTTTTTATCATTTACATACACGATTACTTTTTAAATAATACCTTTAAATAACTTTATAAAGGATTTATTTCTTTATGCTTAGTTTTTAAATTACTTTGTTATTCATTAGAAAAAGTCATTCAATTTGTTTACTTCAGTAAATCATTTTGAAGAAATGATTTTTATGATTTAGCCATTTTAATATATCCATTTAAAAGTGAGAAACAAAACAGATTAAATAAATTTAATGCAAATTGAATTGAAACATTGAATTTTTCTATTTAAAGAAGTCATTACTTTCGATAAAAAAAAATGTGTTATTGTAACTGTAATCAAATATTTTATAAGAAAATTATGTAATATTAGTTTCTTAGTGAAATATTTTTATTTTCTTTTGCATTTGGAAACATTTTTTTATTTTTATTTTTGAATACATGAATAATTTAATGAAATTATTTAAAAATTTGCCGTAATTATTCATTTAATTTATTTATATAATGATTTACATTCTAAATGAGCAACGAAATCTAAAGGAACTTCCTTTTAACTAAAACAAAAATAACTTTTTCAGTTATCTAAAGTGGTTAATTACATAAAATAAAAAATTTCATTATTATACATGAAGGAAATGAAAGTTTTGAAAATTTAATATTCAGAACAATTAAACTCTGAATTTATTTTTAAAACTGTAATAATAAAGTAATGAAGTTTCAGTTGTACAAAAATAATATAGTCACTTTACAAAGTTATGCATAAACCTATTTTACATGCACTTTTCATAAATAATTAATCTAAATATATATATATATATATATATATATATATATATATATATATATATATATATATATATGTATTATATTACAACGCGTATTCCTAATTGCATTATATTGAAATGAAGTTAATTATTTTGATATATTTACAACACAGTTGTTTCATAATGTAAAATGTTTTTTTAATGATTTTCCAAGTTTTGCATTTTATGTGTTTTAATCTTTAATTCAAATGTCTTTTTTGAGAATAAAATTTTGTATTATTAAATTTTATCATCCATTGAAAATTGATGTGTTAAAATAACATTCCTTATCTTCATATTCAACGATTTCGGAGCTGCACAGAAATGTTATTTCCGCTATTAATAGTAAACATTTTTTGAACTATCTTTCTCATATGCGTGTGTTCTGCAAAATGACCGAAAAACTAAAAGCTTTAACATTAAAAATAAATTATGCGATTAGTCTGAACATTTATTAAGATTTATAAGAATTTTTTTGGAGGTTTACATGCATGAGTATATATAAATAGAAAATGGAAATATGAGGATATAAATTTAATTATTTCTAAATGGAGATATAATATAAAAAAAAAGAAACATATGCTGAAATTTGTTTTTAGAACAAATAAAAAAAATTATTGGGTCCGCTGCAGCCTAGTGGTCATGGTTTCAGATTCGTGGCCGGCGGTTTTCGTTCGGTTGTGGGGTCGATCCTTGGCGCGATTTACCCACCATGTAGCTGGGGTGATGCACGTTAAATCAGCCGGGGTCCAAAGTCTTTCCGTTCACGTGGTGTGGAAATTAGGAGAGGGGGTGCCAGCTCAGGTGTTGTCCTCGTGACTTAACCAAGGCTCAAGATTACGAGGTCCGTCGCCAATAGCCCTCGTGTTGCTTCTAGTGCGACGTTAATAAAAAACTAAACTATACCGTCTCCAATAGCCACCGTGTTATTTCTAGTGTGACGTTAATAAAAAAAAACTAAACTAATTTTATTTATAACTTACGGTATCTTATTTTAAACGGGAAATAGAGATGCCAAAAATAAATTTAAAATATTCATACGATTAACAAATAAATTACAAATAAGTAAGAGAGCTATTGCTTAAAAGCGTTATGATATATTTGGCTAATATATTACATGGTTGCGGTAGCCTAGAGGTCTGAGTCGCTGGAAGGCCGCTGGCGTTATCTACATCGAATCATCTGTTCGAGTCCGAATGCCACTAAAAAACCCTTTGCTTAGTGGGGATGATGTTCCTAAAATCTGGTCAAGGTTACAAGTTCTTCCATTTGTGTGAGGTGAAAATTATGAGAGGGAGATTCCTGGTCCAGAGTTGTCCTCATCACTTCACTGAAGTTTACTATCTTCGCGAAACATGGGTGACGCTTCTTCGGGATACCGCAGTGATCTTTCTTTCTTTTAAACCCTTCTCCTTGTCAATAGATTCCTAGCATCTTTGAATTATTTTTTTCATATGTTTAGATCATAGACACTGTAGCTCATGCATGTCGCAAGAGGCGACTAGAATGGATACCCAGCGTCTGGGGGTATAGCCGGGCCCCCTACCTCTGAGAATTATATCAGGGCATCTCAGGGATTTGCCTTCTTCAGGTAAGTTTGGGTATCATGACCTCGAGGCACCCTATTGTTCTTTTTCTTTCTTATGGGGTTTACTGGCTTTGATAAACACGCGTGACGTAACTCCGAGTTACCCTAGCGATCATTCTCTATTTTCGACCCTCTTTCTTGTCAACCAATTTTTGTCTTTTTTCAATTTTTTCACGTCTAGACCACAATTAAATCTTGGTGGATACAGCATAGCCACATCTGGCTCTTACTCCAATAACCTTTACATTCACTCACTCACTCATAGGTACAACTTGTTTGACGCAGCACAGTCATATATCGTTCTTGTGCCATTAAACTTCACCATCACTTACTGGGTATCAGGCGCATAAAGGAGTATTTATTTAAAGAAAGCATGGTGGAATTTTTAAAGGAAGATAAATTTAATCTCTTGATGCTCTTAATGACATATGTGGACATTTAGTATTTTATAATTATAATTCATATTATAATAAAAACAACAAAAATTTGATAAATTATTCACTACAGACTGTCTCTCAAAAAAAAAAAAAAAATACAAATCGTATGGTTTTTAGCTGCTCTGATAATGGTGCGATGTACAGTTAGGATTATGAATATAGCTTCAGAATGGATAACATTTGTTACTGTTCTTAAAAAAGGTAATGAAAAATCTTCCAAGATAAAATTACAAAAACAGTAAAAACGAGCTTGTTCCATTTATTAGAAATGTGAAGAACCGGTAAGTTTCAAATCAAATCACTTATGAATTATTACTGCATATTAATTCTGCATATTTTTATTTCCCCCCCCAATTTTTTTTTTTAATTTTCCATTTTGAATTCTTAACAATACAAAATGAATAATTCGTAATAATAGAAAAAAGCCATTTTTTTTTCTCTCAATAAAAATTAGTCTCTGAAGAAGTTAAGAAGCAGATTAATTTAATTACATGTAATAAAAAATGTATAATATGTGCTAATACTGTATGTAAATTAATATCTAATGTACCAAAATAATATGGGGAAAAAAAACAATTAGAATTGAATATTTATTAAGTAATAATTGGGTTTGTATAATTATATTTCAAAATGGATACATAAAACATAGGAAAAAGTAAATTAAGGACAAAAAGATTTAAAAGAAAAGATTTAAGAAAATAAAGAAATAATGAAAGGATATATAAGTAAAGTAACTATTATTTTATATCCGAAGCTTGAGGCTGAGATTTGTCACTAAGCAATGTTTATTTAAATTATCCACACCATTTCACTCTCCAGGGCCGCGGTAGCCTAGTGGTCAAGGTCGTGGACTCGCGGCCGGCGGTTTTCGTTCAGCCGCGGGTTCGATCCTTGGCCGCGAAAGACCCGCCGTGTAGCCGGGGCTGATGCACGTTAAATCTGTTCGGGGCCCAAAGTCCTCCCGTTGGCGTGGTGTGGATGTTAGGTGTCAAGTCGTCCTCGTCACTTGACCGTGGTTCAAAATTACGAGGTCCGTCGCCAATAGCCTTCGTGTTGCTTCTAGTGCGACGTTAATGAAAAACTAAACTAAACATTTCACTCTCCAGTCACTTTTTAAATAAAAATGGGTAAATACCAGTGAACGAAAAAACCAAACAAGAGTCAATGAATATTAAACATTATCAACATTTTGCTCACACACACAAGAATGTATAAAGAATACAAAATAGCATAAATTTAAAGATAGCTTTTTAAATAACTTATTTAAATTTTATTTGCACAAATACAATATATACCTTATTTCCAAATAAACAGATGAATTTAAATGAAATACTTAAAAACAGATAGTCACATTCATTTCCAGTATAAAGATCACGAATTGCGTACAATCTAGAAGTTTCCGCTGAAAGTTAAAAATTGTAAAACGTATTATATTACATTTACAAAAAGGTAAAAACGTGTTGTACTTGGTATTAGCTAGATGCGGATTGTGTTTCGCTTGGTAGTTCAAAAATACTACACACGTTTTAATCAATTCTTATTAATTCATTCCAATCAATTGATAAGAAAGAATTGATAAGTGTTCGTTCCATTGAACGCGTGTGTAATCAAACTGAAGTAAAATGCTTATGAACATATCCATTCGCTCTTTACTATCTGTATAGTCATACATTTCCCGCAACTGCTCTTCGCACAAATAAAATATGCAATGAACATCTGATGGCTCATTAGCAGTTTCAATGATAGGAATGAGAAATATGCTTCAATTCCGTAATTAAAAATCTATAAAAATTATTAATTAACATTAATTGATGCATTACACATGCTAGCAAAGTAATTTTTAAATTGCCCCTCTATAACAAAATCCAGTAAAGTTATGTATGTGAACAAGGACTTTATTAAAATACTTCATCACATTCTTAACTACTCTCTCTTTTGCGAGCGTGCAATAAATTTTAAATCATTCTCAATGTCATAGAGAACTAGATTGATTGAAATTTACTGGAAAATTTCACCAGCTCCTTTCCGCATAACCTCTTATAAATATTTCTTTTGCTGTAAAAAATCCAAACAGCTACGAAAAGACAAAAGGGGAGACTGAGATTGACAGGCTGGTGGGCGAGGCTTGTGGCGAAAATCTCCCACACCTCTTCTCAACACCCCTCAAGTGCACACCCTTTCTCCTATGGGGTGAAAAAAAAGGAACCAGTAAAAAAGTTTTTTCACCGAATGAAAAGGGGCTTTGCTTGTCACCTGATTTTGGTTTTGTTTTCTGAAGTTTGAGGCTTAGTTTATGAGGACGATCTGCAAATTGAATATTTTCAATTTTTTGATGTTGTTTGCATTTAAAATTGCGATTTATTACTGTGTTGCGTATATTTTTATCAAGCTGTTTTATTAAATAAAAGTATGAATAAGGTACATTTAGTGCAATCACACAAGGTACTGAAGTCTAGAGCACTAGAAGTAAGGCCCTAAAAACCACAATTTGAATAAAAGCGCAAATAAAAACACTTTTCTGTATGGCGTGGCATGTTAGTTAATTTTAAAATTCAAATTTAGTTGGATTAAATTTTGATAAATAATACTTCTTCAGAATCACCAAAATACCCTATTTCAATAGCAAAATATAAAGCATCTTAGTGTCATAATTACCTTCATTAAATTTAAAACAGTATTCATAGGGATTAATAATACACCATACCAAAAAGCATACGCTGCCACTCCATGTAAAATAAGAAAAAAAAATTTCGATTACAAATTTCTTGTGAATTAGTTAATGAGATTTGAACAGTATTCTTTGCATTAAGTATAAAATTGTACGCTATCAATACATATAAAAAAGAAACAATCTATTGTTTACAAATGCTTAGTATCTAAGTTATTTTAGTGAAATTTAAGCCATACTCAGGATTAATTAAGCACCATATCTAAATATGTACGTTATCAATCCATATAAAACAAGAAAATAACTGCCTTACTACAATCTTTAGTGTCTTTGTAACCTTAATGAAATTCTAACAGTATACTCATAGCGATTAATTATGTACTACCTCTAAACTCATACACTTCCACACCTCATAAAACAAACCAATTGCTTGCCACCAGATGCTTACTCTCTTATAAAGCGGCTCTTTTGGTGCGTATTTCCTAATTTCAGCTATCTTGCATTAGGAACAGTATCTAGAATAGTATACACTTCGAAACCTCTAGATTAGTGTTAAATTGTGTTGTGTTGATTGAGACAACTCAGGCTGATTACTATCTGGGATCTATTACCTGTTATCTGGATGACTGACCCACTATCAGTGCATGTCCGGCACAGAACCATTCGGAATTGATCATTCGCTCTCACCAGGTTCTCATCTTCGTTGTATCATTCATGTTAAAGATAGGCAAACGGTCAAAATGTGCCTAATTCCTCTCAATCTATCGTGGTTTTACTGGTCTAAGAAAGTATCCAGGAAAACTGCATCCTTTGGCAGTCATCTCCGACAATACTTCTCTCGGTTCTTAAAGATGAAAATCGTGGCCGCGGTAGCCTAGTTGTCATGGTTTCAGATTTGTGACCGGCGATTTTCGTTCAGCCGCGGGTTCAATCCTTGTGTGCAAAGACCCGCCGTGTAGCCAGGGTTGATGCACGTTAAATATGTCGAGGCACAAAGTCCTCCCTTAGGTGTGGTGTGAAAGTTAGGAGAGGAAATGCCTGCTCAGGTATCGTCCTTGTCACTTGACCGACGTTCAAAATTACGAGGTCCGTTGCTAATAGCCCTCGTGTTGCTTCTAGTGCGACGTTAACAAAAACTGAACTGAAACTAAAACTATACTAAAGATAAAAATCCCTCAAAATGAATCACTGAAGTTTAAAATATGATGGATGTATAGGTTAATCTGAATTTAATCCATTAAAAAAGTTCAACATTTTGTCAAATTATATCATATATAAGTAGTTTTAAGTTTTATACTTCACACAGTCTATCGACTGATCTAAATACAGATCTTAAAGTATTCTTTGAGTAAATAATAAACCGATAAAAATTTAGAATATATTATGCATGTCTTGTTGTAATCGGGCAACAATTTAAATTTCAAGCACATTAAAAGCTCCTAATTTAGAAACATAGGTTATTTTAACATCATTGGTATCAATATACGATGAAACACAAGCGCTTATATGCATACATCTTGCCATTTAAAATAGTAAATAAATGCTTATAAATTCATCTAAATTTGATCTTTAAAAATCATTTTTATATATCACTTAGAATTCTATCAAAACTCAAATTCTCCAATGAATAATTCATAGTTATAATTCGCTGCTTTGTAGCAGAAGAATAGATTTTTTGAAAGTTAATGTAAAACAGAATAATTAATTCATCATTTTAGAGAGAACTTCAAAAAATTAAATTATAAGGAGTATGGAACATTACAAAACAGTTAAATAGTTAAATTAAATAACGTGCCAGCTTTGTTTGAAACTTAAATTAGTAATGAAAGACTTAATTTATGAATTCTAATAAATTTTATCTTGGATTTAACATAGATACAAATAAAACAATATCTGAAGAC
The DNA here is from genome assembly GCA_019974015.1 of Nephila pilipes. NCBI lineage: Eukaryota > Metazoa > Arthropoda > Arachnida > Araneae > Nephilidae > Nephila > Nephila pilipes. The sequence goes on from BMAW01004399.1 coordinate 28,974, forward strand.
ACATGAATTCTGTAGAGAAAAGGATTTTTTAAATTAAATTTTGTAAAAGAGAATCTTTTATCTTTTAAAAAGGTGATTGTTAGAAATATATTTTGAAACTTCAGATAATGAAATATATAATCATATTATTTACAATTAAGTAATTTATTACGGAATTTTTAATACAGAGGACGATAATAACACTTTGTTATAACAATAGATTTGTTAGAAAAATATCACAAACAATTAAACGTGCAAGTGAGTCAAAAGATAATAAATGATTCTATGCGTTTTAAACAAATATTTATTTTACGCGAAATTTAAATACAGAGATTTATAAAGACAAAGAAACAACTGAATAATATATTAAAATGTATGAAAAGGTCTTGAATCATAATCAAATTTTTCGAGATCTTTTGTTGTAAAATTCTAAACTAAGATGAAACGCGTGTGAAAACATGTACAACAATGGACTCCATATTCTGTACCGTATAAATTGTTGAAGAAAAACAGGACTCACGAGGGAAATATTCTACATAAAGTTAATTTACGTAATAAAATCGAATAATTTGCTTTAAAATTAAACACAAAGGTACACGACCTTTCAAACATAGTGCAACCAATATACTCTATTTTCATTTAAGATACTTTTGTTTATTAATCGCCTTAGTAAATTGGAATTCAATTTTGGAAGCAGTATAAATAAGTTGGATTTATTTCTAGTCGTGAAGCATTGTTGAATTTTAGAAATTCAATAAAAAAAAAATCAATTTTTTATGTTTCTCTAAATCAGAACATTAAACGAAAATTAACCATCGGTTAAATTACGAACAATTTGTGATGATTGTTTTTTTTTTCCGACAAAATGCATGTTTAAAGTCATTTTCTCGTTGTAACAAATAAAAATATAAAAAGACATAAAAACTATGTATTTTAGGGGGACTATGTAAGATTATACTTGTTTCTTTGAACAAATAATAACAATTTTTGTTTTAGTGAAGTCATTTAATCAAAAAAAAAAAAAAAAATGTTTTATTTTCACCCTTACAAAGAATAGCTTTATTACGGATTCCCCCCATGCATTTTCCTTCAATATAACATTTGAGAACTTTCCTATAGTGCTATTTGTTTTGAAAAATTGCTTCCAATAAGTGAACCCTGAAAATTACCATAAAATTATTGAAATGTAAGGAATAAGATTGGTGTGATAGTAATTATAGAAAGCGAGGAGTTTAATGCAAGAATTGGTAGCAAGAGATTATAGGTTAGATCATCGAAGGTAGACGCAAACTTACATTGAAAGGTACTTGTAACTTACCCTTGTAAGCTGACGTGTAGTAGGATCCAGTGCAGAAGTTTGGTTCTGACTCGGATCCGGTTGAGAAATGTCATATAATTATTAATTTAAAAATTAATCTTTGGGCTCTTTAAAAATTAGTCTAGAAATTAATTGACGTGTGTATGGACCACGTGTAACTCGTAAAAATTATCATAATGCTTTGTGTTTTTCTTAGAATCGAATAAAGACAATTTGAGTTTATAAATTGTTTGATTGTATTAATTTGTTTAACTTTATTGTTTAATTACTGATCAATAATGGAAAGATTCAGTGAAAGAAATGCTCGTGGGGCATAACAAAATATTTGATAGCATTCATATTAAAAGTGCAGTTTTATCCCCAAAAGCGATGCAATCCATCTTTGTATTTATTTCAGCCAAAAAACTTAGTGTATAACGCCCCATTATAAATTTCATTCTCATTATAAATATTGTCATTACAAAAAATTACATACTGAAATGAATAGATAGTGCAACAGTGATGATAACAATATTACAATAATATATTTCATGTTTACGAATAATCAATATAGAATTCTTAACCTACTTTACTTGAGCTACTTAGTCACTAAAAGCACATGATTTAACTTTATGTAAAATAAAGACTATTCTTTTTACCAACATTATCGTCTCCGAGGGCTTCGACAAATTAAAGATGAGGGTTCGAATCCTTGGCTCTTTGTAGATCATGCCTGGATTTACTTCTAAAACTCCTTATTCAACAAAAGTATAATACACTTGATACCTTCAGCTCTCTATCCTTATCACTCACTAAACTACCAACTTATTATGTTGTACTAACTTATTATGTTGCATCAACTTGTTATAACTTATTATATTGTACTAAACTAACAAAGATTGTAATGTACATAATCTTTTAGTTTTATATTATCGATACAATTCAACCATTTGACCATGGCTCATAATTACGAGGTTCATCGCCAATAGCCCTCGTGTTGCTTCCATGATTGATATCAATAAACTAAATCATTTACGATTCTATTCTCAATTTAAAGCCCAAAATATTTGTTATTTCTTAGTTAATTGAAATTTTGTATTTCAAGGGTCCTCTTCAATCTACAAGGGATAAATCAGGATAACGCCAAAATTATTTATTTCTTAAATATTTCAATTATTTCTTAAATAATTTAATTATTATTTTTTAAATTGTAGAAGGGGCCTCGTCAATCTACTTAAAATAAACCGTGATTATAACCAAAATATTTGTTATTTTCTTAATAATTTTAACTTATATTTCAGGTGTTTTCTTCAATCTACATGGAATAAATCATGTTCATGTCAAAATTTTCTTTATTTATTAGTTATTTTAACTGTTATATTTCAAGGATTATCTTCAATCTTTATGGAATAAAACCATAATCAAACCCAAAATACTTACGAGTAATTTTTAAATACTTCAACTTTTATTTTTATTGTGTCCCTCCAAACTTCATGGAATAAATCTTGATATTTCTGATAATATAAATGTGTTCTATTGTTCAGTCTATATACTATATATTTTAACTAAATATTTTTTTGTTCAATAATAAGATAAACGTGGTATATTAATAAAGTTGTTTATCCTTACAATATAAAACTGCACTTCAAAGTTATAACCTTACTTGTATGTGATATCGTCAAAAAGTTCATAGATCAATTTGTATGTATGTTGAAAATGATACCATTTCGCAAATAATCGCTTAAAAAAATAAAGTCTACTCGGATTCTGATAAAAATGACACATCACACTTTTTCATATCTCAGGTGAAAGATAGAAGAGATTTTTAAACTTTCTGCCACATCCGTAAAGATTGTTCTTACATCTAATGTAAATCTCTCAAGCAAAAATAAGAACCGAGTAGAACAGAAAAAAGCACCATGTACCATTTCTTTTTCGAATACGAAAAATCTTTCAGTAACAAAAAAAAATAGCTTTCATTTTTTGATGACTTTTTTCCGGAATGTTTGAGACGGTCTCGATTCGCATGAAATAGCAGTTCAGGACATAGAATGAGAATTAAACCGAAGCAAACATGATTGATGATGTGATTACTCTGTCAGCTCTTGAAGATTCCGAATGCGCCATGGAACAGCTAGGGAATACGTCATTTTCTACTGATTTTTGCGTCTCATCCGCTAGCCAAATATCGATTTACATTTGGTATCGATACTTGTGTACGATATATCATCTTTTTAAATAAGAACGATGGAATCAGTTGGACATATTCAGGCAAAGAGATAGAAACGGTATAAATAGAATGAACTTTTATGGAAAGTTTGAAAAATGGTTTTTTGGAGAGATTTAAAAATCGTAGCATTTTTGAAGAACAAAAAGTATATAAATTTGAAAAGTGGAAGCACAGTAAAAGCTTGTAAACACTAAATATGTTAATATTAAACACAATGAGATAAAAAGCTTTCAGTCAGTATCTTTTGACTCTTAAATTTTGGTGTGTGTGTTCCTTTTTTTTAAACATATCAATCTGACCTTCTAGATTTGCATTTCTCAGAATAAAAATCATTAAATAAAAAAGGCATGTATTTTAAAAAGAATTAAAGCATCCAAATTTGAAAAGTTGTGACACAATGAAATATTGTATGCTCTTAATATGTTTATATTAAACATAATGTAATAAAAAATTTTAGTCCGTACTTTTTGGCTCCTAAATTTTGGTGTGCGTGTTCATGCTTTTAACATATGAATCTACTAAATTTGTATCTATTAGTTTCTCAGAAAGCTTTTAAATTGTGAAGATTAAAAGGCATTTAGATTTGAAATTTCAAGCAGAATTCACTTCCTTCATAATGTAATAAATTAACTGGCCCTTAGCTATTGACTCTTTATTTTCGTTGTGTTAATTTTTTTTTAATAATTGTATTTCTTAGGTAAATGTTATGTGAGAAATATTACTTTTTTTTTTTTTCTGATTTTCTTTATTTTTTTCGGAACTTACTATGTGTGGTTTATATGATCGAAAATGTTTCAGTTTTCCGATTTTAATATCTTTACTATTTTTAGTTTTGAATTGTTCTTTTAAAATAGAATGATTACAATAACAATTTTTTTCATAACATTAAACACTTAAAATATAATTATTCAGAATTCAAATCAGTGGTAATTTTAATAAGATTGCTATTATTAAACGTAGTTATGGTATTTTTTAGTCGCGTAAAAAACCAGGAAATTTATTTCATCAGTAGTTATGACTTTGAAGATCTTTTTAATACATATATAAAATTTCATATTTTAAGAAATAATTTATTAAAGATTTATTTCGCTTAAAATCTATAAATACTCAATTTGATTTTAAAAGAAAATTATATAATTTTAATGAAAAAATGTTAAAAAGCTATGTTTACAACAAGATAATCTTGATAATTATATAGCTCAGCTAATATTCATTTACATTTCTGCAAACAAAATCATATAGATCTCAGTAATATTAAACTATTTAGATATATATATAAATGGAGCTTATAATTTTTCAAATTATTTATAACCCAAATGTTAAGCCAAATTTAACTATTTTTATCGTTCATCTTGAAATATAATTGAAATTAATATCAATAAAATAAAAACTGAGTATTTACGTAATAAACTAGAAATTATTATATAAGTAATATTTTTGACGATAGTAAAATGTATAGTAATACTTTTGATGAAAGGTAAGCTTTGAACTTTCATGTTAATTAAGTATCTTTCTGAAATATCAATACCTATTATTCAATTTTCAGAACTATTTTTTAACATGTACCACAAGTAATAAAAATTTAGTCAAGAATAATAATTATATATTTTTACTAATTTTAATAAATTTTACAAATTAAGCAATCAAAATAATTATCCTATAAATTATCAAAACTCATTTAAAGTATGAAATGTATGATTTAAAATAAAACACTTTATGTAAATTTCTTTAAAGGAACTGTTTAAAATAGTTAATCTTAGTTATAGTGTTGTACTAATTTTTTATCGTTATTATTTTTAAATTTAATTTAAGAACATATATGGGCAATATTAACATTCACTTTTAAATTTATTTGTATGTTTATGGAACTAATTTAGTTATTTAAAATCTTCGAATTAATAGAAATGATAATTAAACTATTTTTTGAATTCTTACAATATGTATTTATTGAGTAATTAATATAATAGTTATAACAAAAAAATTATGCCTTACACACACATAAGATGAGAATTTAAAATAGTCATACAATGATAAAATTTATGCAAGTTTATAACGTTGATTTTTGTGGTAATATTATAACTCTTTTCTTAGCTCTTTGATAAGTTCTTTTTGTGTCCTTAAATTAAGCAAATTAGACCTATTGAAAATTATATCTTTATTTATGATATTTTATTCTATTTTATACTTATTACTTTTCCTCTAGTGCAATTTTTGGAATTAAGTGATGCTTATTTCGATTTAAAGTAGTCAGACAAACAAAAATATAAACTTTTTATTTTTGGGTTTAGGAAATAACAAATAAATGCTTGTCCTACGAATGTAAAGCAGTAATTTACTCGCGTCCTCAAAGATTAACTGAAAAATCAAATCATCTCAACAAACATAAAAGTGGATCCGAACAATGCGTGTTTAATAGCTCTGTGTCAAATAAAAGATTTCCATCGATCAATTAACATAGGGATACCAATGTCATTTGCACAATATCCCTAACCAGCTACCCTTCCCCCTCTGCACTTAAGCATGTCTAATCTCTGTATTTCAGCCTCAACTCCTATTCAATACATGTCCAATATATATATATATAGTAAAGCTGATTACGTTGTGACGTTGCGCTATTCGCGATTTTCTCTTCGCTAACCTTGGAGACTTTAATTGAGTTGTATTACTGCAAATAACAATTTCTTCACATCCAAAATTAAGTGATTAGGCAAAAAAGAGATAGGTAGAAATAAAGTGAAATAGGTTAGATCAGACGTATACAAGCAAAAGGCAATTTATACGATAGAGGTCGAGTGGCACTAGCACTGAGTATGTGTCTTATAAACGGTAGACGATATCAAGAGTTGCTACGAATGATAGAGATCGTAGTGGAGTCTAGAAACCAAACCAACTTCAATTGGAGAGATTTTCGTAAGACAGTATTAATTCGGTATTGGTTGAATAGGTTAATCTATCTAGGGTGGATCTATCTTATCCAGGAGAGCACATAACCATCAAATATTATACTGCAAGGCTATTGAATAAATAGTTGCGTGAGATTTACCTAGTATCTCTCTTTGTAGGTTATTGACTTTTAGTGTTAGTTATATTTGATTGAGTTATGGCACAAGAGTCAGTTAGAAGCCAGTCGCCATAACGCAAGTCATGATTTATTCACAAAACAAGGTTCTCAAATCAAATATCATAAAGCAGCACGAAGGTTAATTGAAGGAAATAACGCGTGAGAACCTATTACAAACATTGTAAATTGATCGCTTTTCCTTTTCCTAAGAAGTCCATGGGTAGAACGTTCTTTGTATTCCCAACAAATCATCTGAATAACTTTTTACGGTCTTCGTCTCCTTTGAAGCAGATTCAAATGAAGCAACTCATTGTTTTTATTGTTGCTTGGTTTCCGAGGTATAATGATAAATTTAGGTATCTTCAACCGTGGCAACTCGATATGAAATGACAACAACATCATCGCAGCAGTAGTCAAAGCTATTCATTGAAAAGTGTCAAATTATTTGTATTGGTAACATTTAATAAATTGAGGCATATAATAGTAGCAACAGTTTGACATAAATTCTCTAATTCTCGTTGAAATACTCACTTTTTACCCACCCCCATAAATACACAAACAGACACACTACTCATGTGGTGACCGGGAGTGACAGAATAGTGCCACTGTAGCTCATGCATGTCGTAAGAGGCGACTAAAATGGGTACCCAGCGTCTGGGGGTATAGCCGGGCACTCTGCCCCTGGGGATTATATCAGGGGACCTTATTGACTTACCTCCTTCAGGTAAGTATGGCCATCATGACCCCGAGGCACCCTAATGATCTTTTTCTTTCTCATGGGGATTACTGTCTTTGGTAAACACGGGTGACACACTGTAAATACAATTTTTTAAAAAAATTGAAAAATAAATAAATAAACAAAAATAAAATCAGAAAGTAATACATCTAAACTTATAACAGACCTCAGACTACTAAGCTAGAGTAGGCTATTTTCAAATTATTGACCAAACTATCCCCATCAACAAAATTTATTATTGAAAAACAATTATGGAACTTAAAATATAGTTGTTAAGGAAAAAAAAAACAAGTCGAAGCAAATCCTTAAAAACTTTATTTTTTAATGTGTATATAAATTTATGAGTTGATATACTTTTTAAAATGTATTTCTGTATTTCACTTGGTGTGTGTGTCATCAAATTTTCGATCGTTAATTTAATCAACTTCCCATGCAGCTAGAGCTCTGAAACTTTGGGAATCGTTCTTACTTGCCTAACATTTAGACATTTGCGACAAGTTTTAATTAATATTTCAATAATTATTTTTTTTTACTTTGCCCCCATATAAAAACGTTGCTTTTAGAAACGTTAGTTTTTGTCTCGAATTATTTTAATTCTTATATCTTAAAATTTAAGTCAGAGAATAATTGTTTTTACAAAATTATATACAGTATTATATACACAGTTTTTTTAAGCGTTTGTCACTTTGC
>BMAW01004400.1:0-12416 GCA_019974015.1 Nephila pilipes
ATATATATTACGAAGTGATATCATAAATTATTTATAATTATTACCAAAAAATAACCAAGATATCTGATTATAATTTTTCTGCATATAAATTATTCCTTATGTACATATTGTTTTATATTACAATTATAAATGTTGATTTTCACGCTTTCAGGAATCCGTAGTTGAAGTAATCAATAATATGGAGGAACTGAAGTTCAATCACATTGATTGAATACAATGACGGCCTTCGAAAGGTCAAGAAACACTGGGAGAAATGTATAACTCTGGATGGTGAATATTCAGAAACGTCTTAAGAATAATAAATAAAAATTAAGTTTCTATTACGATTGTTTTAGTAATAATTAATTCTGTATCCAAGACAATAATTAAAACCTTATGATACCGCGTTTTACACTTCAATCTAAGGCTTCCTAAAACCAAGCAAATCAACATGAAGAACTGTAATTTTCCGCACTTCGTTCTTAAGAATTAACTAATGTCCAGAATAAAGTACAATAAGATATCTAGGTTATTTCTTGGTAATCATTAGAACTTTACGATATCCCTCCGAATTTCTAATTTTTTACACACGGGTAACTGTTATGGTTGAAATATACAATTTATAAATCATTCAGAATAACTTTATGTAAAATTCCTAGTAAAGAACACGAATTTCGTCTAAATTATTCTATGAAGTTCTTGGAAAATACATCAAATTTTTTCTAACATTATTTTTCATCGCTTTTATACATCTATCACGCATCTGGCAGTATAATCTCACATATATGGGTTACGTTATTCGAAAATTATAGTAGAAAGATCAAGTGAAATATAAAAAAAAAATCTTTTAACTAGAAAAACTAAATGTACCATTTATTTACGAAAAAGCATTATCATGTTGAAAAGAAACCATTAAAAAGATGTTCTGAGAAGAAAATGTTTTCTTTATATTACAAATAGCCTTCTTAATGGTTCTCTTCTTTTATTTTGCTTAAGACTAAAGTAATGATTTTTAGGGATGGAAAATATATCAAGAATCACCATGTTCTGTTAATGTTCTGATAACTATATACTCTTAGTATATATATAAAAAAAATTGGTGAAAATTCAATCGCATGAACACGAATTCGTATAGACTTACATCTGAGTAGACTCACGCATCTCGTGTTTTTCTTTCTCTTTATGGTTGAACTTAATTATCTTAAAGTTCTCTTTATAATTAAGCTCTTGTCAAACATTTTTTTTAAAAATAAAAACTATATATATTTATTCTTAAAAAAGTAGTTTATATATTTTTTATTTGTTGTTACTACTATTAATCCGTTCAACGAAATTTAACTGACAAGGTCACGTTATAAGTATTTCATAACGATTATTGTTCTGTTTAATGTGCTAAGCCTAATTTTATTGAATATTCTAAATATGAAATTGAGCAAAATCATAAAAGTTTCTTTGATTGTATGAAAAAACATTGAGATTTACGATTCCGATATTCTGATGTAATGAGTAATCTAGATTTACTTCTTTTTTATGCAATACTTTTCTAAATGTAGTACTTTTATTTGAACTCTAAAATCAATATTATTTCTTGACTTCCCACTGTTTTCTTTAAATTTAAAATTTAAAAAAAGTTAGATCGCAGAATGATGTAGGACTTTATTTTTTATTTGTCAATTTTTAACACTTGATTATTCCAATGTAGATACGTAATCAAATAATAGTATTAGAAAGATTCAGTAATATATTTAAGAAACGAGATGGTTGTTCGATCTATTTTGTAGCGCTCTTGCCTCGTCGGTTGGTTTACCATTCAGTTCAGGTATTAATTGAAACTCGTAAAATATTATGATGAAACTCATTACAATTTTTTTAGCTATACTATGTAAAATAATCTATAATCCACCACGGCAACTTTTAGCAGCATTATATACCATATGTTTTGCAATATTGTTTTGTTTCGTAGTGTAATTAGCTCTTATGGTTTTATAAAATCAATTGATAATGTAATGTATTATTTAAATATTTGTAAAATCATTTATTGCCGCAAAGGAACAGTAATTAGTGAGATTATTTAAGCAAAAAATTTCATTCTAAAAATAATTTTAAAAATTGGGCAGTGTTCAGATTTGTCTCCTATATTGTTAGGATGACTAATTATTAATTTGGCACAGAAACAGAAAAATTTATTTTTTCTGTGTTCTTCGAAATTTACATCTAGATAGTTCATAGAAAAAATTATTTTTATTCGTACTTAAGTTTAATTGAATATAGTCCATTTTATGTGGGTATTGTGCATAAGTAAGTATTCCGATTATTATGTATTTCGCATCATATATTATTACATGTGTTTTTATCCTTACTATAAATGTTTTATTAGCATGTGTGCATTTTCACATTTTCTATTAAATTTATAATGTCAGCCCACAACTGACTCTAGTTTCCATACCTTTTGACATTCTAAGACGATTGTACAGAATGACAGTGAATTGCTTCTGTGCCATATTTTTATTTATTTATAATTTAAAAATACATTTATTTTTGCATAATATCGCATTATTTGTTATTAATAAATTAAAATATGTGCCTACATTCGGAACACTTTAAAAAAAAAAAAAATTGTAGAACACTTATATTTTTAGATGCAATGATCTATAAAATGATAAATACAAAAGTCCTTTTCATGAACTTTTTTGTTTTTCAAATTTGGCCACATTTGGTTGTGATATTGGTCTATTCGCAGTTTTCTCTTCACTAACCTTGGGGACTTTTAAATAAGATTGATTGCTTTTGCGAAACAACCTTTGCCCAACCAAAAATGAAACGTGAATATGTAGATAGAAAGCAGGTAGAAATGAAGTGAAGCTGGAGGATTCGGAAATATATAAACTCCGACTGAAAGTCGCGATAGAGAGGCTGAAGGAGAAGTGGAAAGAGAGGTTGAAGGAGGAATTGAAAAGGAAGGTTGAAATAGGCGATTGGGTTAAAAGTGTAGTGTTACAAGATATTTAGTGTTCCAGATTGCTACATTTGTTCCAGAGTCTGAGTTGCAGTCGAAGAAGGCTTAGTGGTAAGAGTTTGTTGGATTAATATTGGTGAGTTGAATTAGGTTAGTAGAATCCTTCCCCGGGAGAGCATAAATAATTGTTGTTATGTTAATTGGAAGTTAATAAATTCTGTAAATATTGTTCTAGTGTCTCTTGATTGACTTATTGTGTCTTAGTGTTTAATTATTGAATCTAGCTATGGCACAAGAGGCAGCCCAGAACGGGCAGGCGTCACATGGTTAACATTTAGTAAAAAATGACATTTACGTTAAAGTTCATGTAACAAATTTTAATGTGTATATTTCCCTTTTTTAATATCAACATCATATTTAATATACATATATCTGTGTTTCGAAGTTGAAAAATGCAGTTATATCTTAAACTTACTGAATTATACAAAAAATTATAAACACAACATGATTTTACAAAAAAATACATCACTTTTTAAATAAAAATAGCTCTAAAATAGATACTTATGTACTTAAAAGCTATGTTTGAGGTTCACAATATACCAAGAGATGTACAGAACATTGTGGTAAAATTTCATTTGAATGTATGAAATACATTTTAAGAAATGAAATTTTTCGTAATCAAAAATATTAAATCACAGTTTTCCAGAAAATGCAAATCTATGTATCAAAATTGAGCCAAAATATTTGCCAAATGTATCTACAACTATAATAAATAAAACTAAATTTTATATTTAAAAATTAATTGTACGTTCACCTCGTTTAAAAATGAAGAAACGGCTGTGTAAAATGCATTGCTTACATTTCTATGGCTTAGTTTCAGTCTTGAAAAACTACATTTCCGGTCATTTTAAATTGAAAATTTGGGCTATAATTTTGTTTCTAGCTACCCTAAAAACAACTGAAAACCATTTTTGAAATCGTAAATATGTGGGCTTAAATAAAAAGTAATAAAGAAACTTTAATAATTTTTACGAACATGGTGATTTTTGGGTAGGCATAACATATACGTTAACAATTTGGAAACTAGTACTTATATTGCATTGTTTGTCCATTTTTTCAACTCTTTTTGTATACTACATTATAAAAGTGTCAGTTCTACAACTATTTGAAAAAATTCTTAAATTTCGTTTTATTTTTAGTCACATTTTTGTTTCTTGTTGACAGATAAATTACGATAATACATCAATCGGAGATATTGAAATATTTAATATTTAAGTATGAAATATTTCAATTCATCAGATGCTTTAAGGGAAATTTTACTTTGGAAAGGCAAAACATTTTACATTTAAGAATAATGATACACAAATAAATTGGTTGGTGATTTTTACACTTTGATGCACTGATCGTAATGTGGTCGCTTACAAGGCTTAAGGCCGATTATTAATTAGGCAGAAACTTAAAGTATAATTCCATTTAAAATGTAGTTTTTGTTTTTCTTTGAGTATGTTTAAACAAAGTAAGCACTCTTTATACTGGAATTTTTTGGATCACTGTGGTACCGAATTAGTGATTTCGCCAGAATATTAAGGTTCTCGTCTACCAGCCATTTTGTTTCCATAAACGTTAAAATAATTCTAATGAATTTCTACAATCACCCTCAAACCTTTAGTATTGCATGCATTTGAATGCAATAAAGTGTATCCGAAACCGCAAAAAATAATGAAGGTTTCTGCCAAATTTCATATTTTTTTTCGATTTTTAAAACTCTATTATTTTTATATTTCAATGATTCTTTAAAAATTTTCTGAAATATTTTCAAAAATCGGAGAGAAAATACTATTCCGCAAAAACCTTCATGATTTTCGCTGTTTCAAATATTACTTTTTGTATTCAATTAGGTAAATTATTATAGATCTGAGGAATTGTAATAGGATTTCCGTAGGAATAACGTAACATTCATGAAATCGAAATGGATGGTAGACGGAAGCTTTAAGCATTATTATACTTGTAACGGGAATATCAAAAAAAAAAAAAAAAAATCACTCTAGATAGAAACTAAAACGATGAAAACGTACATTTAATGTAATTAGGCTTATTCTGAGCCAGCGTAGATAGCATAAATATCTGACAAAGTGTATCGTCATTCTAATAACTGCAAAATTAAATTCAAACGTTGAATGTTAATTTAATTGCATATTCCGGAATTGCAAAATAACGCAATGCAAAAGAAAAAATAATATAATACAATGATTGTTTCAATGAGTAGTGTGAAGCCTTTCCTTGGCGATTAATGATATTTGGTTTTTGCTGCTTACAGATTGTCGCATGCTTATGATTATTAGTTGTATTAGTACTAGAATTGCATCTACTAGGCTTCGAGAACATTATACTGTATAGTACATTGTATGTAGACAGCTATAACATGGTACAAGCATAATAAGCAACCCGTTAGGAAACAAGAAATACTGTACTGAAATAAAGCTGACAATTACAATAAACTCTAGACGAAAATGCGAATAGCGCTGTGTCACGACCTTGAGGTCAAAATCAACGAACTCTAGAATCCATATCCAAAATTCCTGTACGATCGGTGTTGAATTATAGAATGCACCGAACCCTCGAATGCCGGATAAAAGAATGGTTATTGCACTCGTATCTGTTGGTATGCAAGCGTCATAGTAAATTTTTATTTTATCTGGGAAAAATTAACTCAAGGTCAAATAGAAATCGAAATGTTTGTTTCATTGAAAACTTGGCTTGGAATTCTATTGTACGGATACTTACTTAGAAAAATGTATAAAAACAGGAAATCAAAAATAATCAATAACAATTATGTTAAATTAAAGACACTTTAAGATTTCACTACATAATGTTTACTCATTTATATCTTCTACTAAGGGTTATATTAATACCCAGTTTTGATAAATCCATAAAAACTAATTGATACCATTCGTAAATTTATTAACATTTTTAAACATGGAATTTTGTCAAATAAAAGGCGAAACATAGCAATATTATTTACATTATACAAATTAATTAAATTTATATGGTCAATGCTTTCATTTTGAAGTGAAAAAGAACGCTAAAAATATAATAATGTTAGACTCTTCAAGCATGACGTGCTGACATTTAAGTGAACTTTAAAAATTAGAAAACCTGGTGGTAAGAAGTGAAAAGAAAAGAATATTTCAGCTAAACATGGCATCAAATATTTTCGCTTAAACTATTTCCTTGTTTAAGTCCTGTACTTTGTCTGGAATTAAATATAATTTTACTTTCCTTGAATTCTTTCTAATGTTAACAAAAACCGAGCACTGAAAATAAAAGGTAGTATTTATGCACCCGAAATGAATGGCTTCGCACTCCATTATTATGAAAGGAGAAATAAATTGCCAAAAATATCTCACCAAGACTCGAGTTCTTTGATGTGTTACTAATGTGAGAGGATTAATACAAATTGAGATGTATATTTCTGTTTTCTACAATTTAACATGTGAACGACATTTTTAACGTTTGATTAGAAATGTTCTTGTTATACTTTACTTTTCTTCCTGATATTTATCACTTTTAAATAAACTTTGGAAGTTTTCTAATAGAAGATAGTTGCTTTACATCACAGTACAAAAGTTTGGGGAAAGAAATAAATTCTTTTGTCAGATCTTGTGCTTGAATAATTGCTATGGTATTGTGTGGAATGATATGTGTGAAGAAGGAAAAGGTTTATTTATAATTATTTTGCAGCCGAAAATAACTTTTTTCTGGTGTATATGCATTTATTGAACTGCGTTCTTGTCCATTTTTTTATTCGGTACGAAGAATGGATTTAATAATCATTCTGAATGTTGAACTTTTTTATCATTTAAGCTGGTTTAAAGTATCGTTCGTAGCAAATATATTTCCTCTTTAAGTCATAGAAGTGTAATAAATGAAAAAGGTTTTATAAGTTAAGATTACAGAAAATATAATAAAACATCTACAAATAGGAATAAATGAATGTGAAAATCTCACGGTATCTTTGATAGAGTGTGAAAATGATTGTCTTGATAATATATCGATTTTTCGCAACTATACTGACCTTTTTATAAAGTCATTTAATATATGATTATATATAATATATATATATATATGTATGTGTGTGTGTGTGTGAATCAGCTCCGCAATAGGGTGGGTTTTTAGTAGCATCAGGCCTCGAACCCACGACTCGAAGAAAATCACGTCGGGCGCTTGGCCATGACCATGACCACTAGGCTACCGACGCCACCTTTTAAAACCAAAACGAAAAGCAGACACAAAGAAAAAAAATGATTCAAATAAAGGGCAGTAATATGATACAATGCCAAACAATCCGATATATATACTCGTATTTCTCTCTTTTTTTACAACGTTTTTCTGAATTTCACTTGGTGTGTGTGTGAATGTGTCATCAAATTTTTGATCGTTAATTTAACCAACTTCCCATCGAGCTAGAGCTTTGAAATTTTCGGAATCGTTCGTACTGGCCTAACAATGCAATATTTAGACGTTTGCGACAAGTTTTAACTAATATTTCAATAATTTTAATAAGTTAAAGTATTCTTTCCTCTCGGCACTTTTAGGATTGAGGAAAAAATTTCTTTCCCCCTCTGGGAACACCGGGCACTCCCCGCACCGCATGCGGTATCGTAAACCTTTTGTACTCACAAAGGGGAGATACTATCTCCCCTTTACTATCTCCGAGATAGTAAGGGTTGCTGACTTTTAGTCAGTAATCATTCGCAAGAAAGAAAGTTTCCAATATTTGGCGCCGTGTCTTATCACAATAATTTTTTCTGAATTCTGGTTCCCATTCTTTTTTTAATAGAATGACTTACAAACTTTCAAATGCATGTTTTGATTTTATGAGTATTATGAATTTTTTAAAACTCTCACAAATGTCTCTTTTTAAGTGAATTTTAAAGTTAAAAATAACTAACAATTTTAACAAATATTTCAATAATTTTCTCTAATAAACTTTGCCACCATATAAAAACGTTGTTTTTAAAAACGTTTGTTTTTATATCGAATTATTTCTGTTGTTTTTATTATTAATAATTTATAAACAACTGCTTTAGCGAAGTTAATTCTTTCTGAAATTATATTAATTAGCTAAAATCTTCGATAAGCAGTGTGTCATAGAATGTGTCGTCATGTAAATGTTATAGAATGAAGTCAAACTAGAAAGAAATACACACACTACAAAACAAAGTTGCACTTCGATGGAATAGAAAGATTAAAATGATATTTTATATTAAGTTAGTATTCATCCATGACAAGAAATGATAAAAAAAAAAAATCTGAGTGTGTGTATGACAAAATTGAATGCATTCAACCACACGTTGTGGTATAGAGCCGTAGACGTTCGTAATTTGTGTTTTGACTCAACTCATTCCTTGCAGATTGAATTTTGACATGTAAATCTTGAAAAATATGTGGTAGCGGTGAAATCTTAACAGAACGGCCTATAGCATCCCATAAGTTCTCAGCAGGTGACAGCTCTGGGTATGCTGGTGGCTACAGCATAGTATAAAAGGATGCAAGGCAAGCTCTTGAGACTGTAGCAGTATGAGCACAAGCGTTGTCTTGTTGAAATAGATGCCTGGAATAGACGTTTACAAAAGAAATGGCCACCGATCAAAGGATCTGATTAACATACCTTTGAACCATCAGAGTGACAGCTGGTATGTTTTGTGCTTGATGGATAATTCTACAATCTTCCTTACTTGTAGTCCATGTAACTCTTCCTGAGTCTACTTGTCGTGAGTGATAGTTTTTTTGTGCTTAATTCCATCAAAGGCTGAAACTATAACATTTCTGTGACCGATGTAAAGCGTCGTCTAACGATGACCCTTAGTTTTCATGCATTCCTATGATGCGACTCTTCTCAAAGGTATTCAACTACTCAAATGTGTGTCGATTTCTTCTCAAAGGCATTCTAAATTTCAAAGCGATAAACTAAACCCAAACATACTCGTTATATTCAAAATTAAGCGCTTCGGGTGAATTGTAAAGGGACCTTAGTAGTACGTTAAGTCAAGTGTTTAGTAACATCATTGACATCGAAGTGGCTTAAGCCTTGCTGATTTGATTATTTAAGAGAGAATAATCAATTTATTACTTAGCATTTGCGTACCTTGCTTTCTTCTGAGTGCAGTGTTTCTTCGATAATGGTGAATGTAATTAAAAAAACCTCAAGATAAATATAACAGTTTTGCAAATATCTTAAAATTCAGAATAAAATGAATCCATTCTTAATTATTTATCTAGTTCCTCCTATTTTAAAATCATGTATGGATCAATAACTAAAAATATCGAACCTTAAATGTGATCTTTGCTTTTATACAAGAACTTCCAGACAGTTTTATTTTTATAATAAATTTCAAAGTTAAAGAACTGGAGAAAGCATACATTATTTGGCAATGTAAGCAAAGTCACAAATGTATTCTAATTTTCTACATAATACAACATATAAAATATTTCTATAAACTTATAAATTTACTGCTTTTATACTGAATTCTTATAATGCTGCGCCTCCGTAGCATTTTTATTTAAAAATAATGCATGGTGTTCTCTAGAATACGGGTATCTCCTTTTTATTCTTACATGTATTTTTTATTTACCCTGAGAACAAATTTTATATTAGGTACTTTTTTTAAAAAATTGCATTCCTCCGAACTTCATCACATATAAAATTTGCGTTTCAGTAAAAATATGCAAAAAAATAATTAAAATTTTAATTTTCTTCAAAATATTTCAAAATTTTAAAAGTTGCTACTACTTCAACAAATTTTACTATTTTTATACAAACTTTTTTTCTCATTTTCTCAAAAATGTTTCTTATAATTCTGAAAGCGGGTTTGGTTGCACTAATATTAGTTACAGTTTTACGGAATTTTTTTATACACTACGAAAAACATTAAGAAAATAGATATGTCTATTTTGTGGAATTTTTTAAAAAGTAATTATCGATCTAAATCTTTTTTCCAAGCACAAAGCTATCAAACGTATTATAAAAAACAACATTAAAAAATTTCAAACTGTATATTAATCAAAAAGAAAACCTTTCATTTTTTTTAAATATGACCTTCATCAAAAAACACAAAGCTAAGAAAAGCATTTTAGAAATTTTCAAGGCCTATAAAAGGATTTGGCACACTATTAAAATTTTGAATAACTTGTTAAATATTGTATTTCGTTCATATATTTAGAAGAGTCCTATAATTAAAATAATATAATAAATTTTTTTTCGCTATTTTGGTCATTCTTAGGGTCTCTCTTTAAATAAACTCTGTTCAAAGGATATATAATTCCATTTCATTCTTTTGTGAATTTCTATAATCAATATTGATTCCTCTACTATGCTGGTCAAAAGAAGAAGTAGAATTTGTAATAATTTTTGATAGAGTATAAATATATGACTTATTTTCTTAATATATTAACTTACTATAAAAGTATTTTGCTGTGTTATTGATTTTGATATACACTATATAAACGATATTTATCATTAAACTATTATTTTTTAAAAAAATAATAACGAAAATTCTTATTTCATGAAATAAGAATTTTCGTTATTATTTAAACTCTTATTAAATTATTAAAGCTCAAATTATTAAATTATAGTTAAATTATTTCGTTCTTATTAAAGCTCATGAGCTTTAAGTACCTTTTTTTAAGGTTTTTTCCCTTTTTCAAAACTTACTCATTTATATTTGGATCTGCTTGTTAAATAGTATATTTAAGTTCGAAATTATATCTTGTGATCCGAAAATTACGAAAATGAGGTGTCAATTTCGTGTTTCGTCCTCATCACTAGGCAAAGATTCAAAACGTCTCCAATATATCTCATTCAGTTTTAAGACGATATTTTAACACATAATTTATTCTTCAAAGGTATTCTATTTTTTGAAAAAATATTTTTTGAGTTTGTTTACAGGGAATCTAGGCATAAAATATTAATTTTTAATTAAGAGTAGAATTATGGTTTTTAAGACTAGATGCTTTCTAAAAATGTTTTTAAAAAGTATTTTAAAATATTTTCTCTCTTATTTAACTTTATTTATAATTATCAAAATTAGAATCAAAATTAGCTGGTATTTAAATTATAAGACTTCGGTATTTCTTAAAATTTCTATTAAAAAACTTAATGACTTCATGGTGAACATATACTTTGATTTAAAATATTTTTTTTATTTAAATTTGAGAAAGAATAAAGAAAGTTCACGTGACTTTAAAAAACTTCTTTGCCAGAATTTCAAATTGAATCTTTGAATAGTTTTAAACGTGAAGGTAAAAATTTAAATAAAAAATGAAACAAGGCAAATTTTACATTAAATTTAAATTTTTAAACTTGCCACGATTTATTTATGGTATTTTCTTTAAAAAACTTAGTTTTAGTGAGGTCAAAGAAATTCAAAGTTTTGAAAAACTTGTTGAGAGTTTTTGAAATAATTAAATCACTTTTTTGAGACTTTAACGAGAAAAAACATTAATTTTCTTCAAAACAAAAATCCCCATGTAAAGCATGTTAGCATCCAAAAGTAGAAGAAATGTATTGTCGGAAAACAGCATTGCATCAAAAAAAAATTACCACAAAATATTTTCATAAATGCATTTTTTTTACTGCTACAAAAAGAAGTAATTTACATTTCTTTAACAGACTAAAAGAATTTCGGAAGCATTCTCAAACTTGATGCAATTCCTTTTCTTTTTTACTCCACTTCTTAATATTTTTTCTCTCTATATTTAGCTTTCACGGAATTTTTTTCAGATTTTCTTACTAAAATTCATGTAGGTTTTGCTCTTTGAAAAACAAACGTCAAAAATGAAACGCGAAAATTACATTTTTTTTTCTGGATGTCAAAAACATAAACGTTAAAGAAAACACTGAGAAAAACAACTTCAAAAACCTCACGATAAACTTTTCAAAGAAACATTCTGTAATTTCTATGTGGCGTGTGAAGCTAAGTTGGAAAACAGAGGCTTGGAACTTGTTAACAATCTTGGTACGTACCTGCTTTTGATTTTTCCTTCATTTTTACTAAAAATCAGTGTTTTGGTCGTTGGCAGTTATCGTACTGAATAGTTAATAAAGATAACTTTTGTTGTATTTTAGAATGATAGCGCTAATGATGTACTAATATCATTAAGCTTAGTTCTGTTCGCAGACATCACGTTGCTGGTTTCTGCCACGTATTTAGAAACAGCAAACGTTTCGTGTCGAGCAGAATGAGTACAAAATATATTAGAATTTGTTTTACGTGTTCAGAAATCTTTGAATAGGTCAGGAATACCGCCACATACTTGTTGCCAATGTAAGCATGATTATTATTGTATATTGTATTTAAAATATAATTTGTCAAGAAGATGATATTTTTCTAAAAGGAAGAATTTTGAATAAATGTAACAGTCTTTCGTTTGAAGAATACGCTCGGATTGATGGTTTTTTTTTTTTTTTTTTTTTTTTTTT
>BMAW01004400.1:17416-86550 GCA_019974015.1 Nephila pilipes
AAAAAAAAAGAAGCACCAAGAAGGAGTTGTCCGATGGAAACAAAAAATGGCGCATAGGAACATTATGTACAGAATAGAAAATGATTAAAATTTCAGAAAAATTGAATGATTTATTTCAGAGATACATAGTTATAAAGTAACGAGCTGAATACGGTGTTGACCCATCTCTAGCCTCGAGGAAAGCTGCCACACGACGTGCCATAGAGTAATAACACTCCCTGATGGTGTCCTCCTGTATTTCTTGTCAAATTTGCTCCAATTATCGGACTAGGTCATCAATATTCCCTGGTAAAGGCAGTCGCTTTCCCATCATATCCCAGACATGTTCGATTGGAGAGAGATCTGTCTGGCAAAGGAAGTGTTTGACAAGCTGTAAGACAGTTTATAGCAACAAGTGCCATATGTGGTCTGGCATTATCCTGCTGATAAATAAGGCCAGGGAACTGCAAAAGGAACGGTGGCGAAACAGGTATCAGAATGTCATCGACGTACCGCTGTGCTGTAAGTGTGCCTTTAAAAACGACCGAAGGGGTTTGGCTATCAAGGGAAATGGCACCCCAGATCATTCCTGGTTGAGGGCCTGTGCAATAGTGAAAGCAGGATCAGCACGCTGCCCAGGACGTCTGCAAACACGTATTTGATGATCGTCAGGACATAGTTGGAAGCGGTATTCGTGGCTACGTCCCCAGTCAGCATCAATCCAACATGATAGAGCAGAGCACTACAGTAATCTGGATCGACGGTGTGTTGGCGTGAATGGCAGGTGGCATAGTGGTCGGTACGAGCGTAGATTTTGCTCTATCAGCCGTCCGTGAGTGGTCATGGTGGCCACTCGTGTGCGGGTCGCATGTCTGAAGGTTAATAACGGTGAATCAGGTCCTGCGACAGCTGATCTGACAATCACTCTGTCCTCCCGATCTGTTATGGTTCTAGATCGACCGCTACTTTCATGACGCTAAAATCTGCCAATGTGCACACATTCATACCAGCATCAGCTAATCGCTACGACCTATATGACGAGAGATTCTCCGATTTGTCCAACCTGCTTCTTTCAATCCAATGATACGACCTCGTTTAAATGTCTGACAGTTGCTCGTAATGAAATCGAAGCTGCGGCGAGGCATTTTTTCAGCCGTTGAAAGGTATCCTAAATCGCAATGCAACAGAAAATTTGACCATCAGGTTGATGATCGTTTCTTATATATACCTGCTTAGTGTGCAGTTACGATACGCTGTAGCTCCCACTATTCATTTATTGGACAACAAATCTTAATCATTTGCATGTTCTGTCTAAATGTTTTTGCATACGAAATTTCATTATAATCGGACAACTCCTTCTTCTTGTTGTTTTTTTTTTTTTGTTATAAAGTGTGTGTATGTATGTATGTGTATATATATATATATATATATATATATAGCAATTTTCTGGAAGATATCGATATATGCTATTCGTAAAAACCATACAATATATTTTATAAAATAGAAAAATTAATTTACAGCCTTACCTACTTATAATACAAGCCATACATCAGAAATTTAGATGGAACATAATATTAAAAAAAAGTATGCAATTCTGAAAACTTTTAATATATCAATTCCAGCCCATTTGAATACAGATGTTCTAATTCAGTCCAAGAGTTACGCGATAGTAGCAGACGTGATAAACTGAAAATATGGTTAATGGAATTTCAGGAGCTTTATTTTTGACCTTGTAGAGAATATACGATGTGTTCAGAGTTAAGGGATATGTTAGTATGATAGTAAAAAGATATCATATTCGCAAATGAACTGCAGGAAACTACGGAAAAACTTTTTAGAAGTATGCAGCTTCGTTGTATTCTTTGTGACTGTTAGGTTTTGTCAGCTTCATGCATAAGATTTCGGATTTGAGCAGTTTATTAACAGATGTTGTGGTCATTCGGAGATATTCAAAAACTTCTTTTCTTTGGGTCAACATTAAAGTTCCAAAATTAACAGCATTTTTTTCAGGTACGTTTTGTTGAAAGGAGACAGCATGTCGAATTTGTAGAGAATATTTTTTATTGTCTCTAGAGATGATCCGTCACATTCTCTCAATGGTCAATATCAAGCGTCAATATTAAGCTGTAGTCAATATCTTTCGTATATACATGCTAAACTCTGAACGACTTCCCCGGCAGGTGAACATTCCAATTTGATTATATGATGAATCATCGTTACAGTCATGTCTGGAAAAAATACTAATTCTGCGAGTAAAGCTTATTTATTTTACATTCAATTAGGGAGAAAGGATGTTACATCAAGAAATTGGCAGCTGGCGCCACTTGCGTCTTTTCGTTTACAGAGCTAAGTCAGAGGAGAAAGAAACTTTTCCTGCATGTTGGAAGTTAAATGCAAAAATTACTCAGATCCCGTTGGATTAGATTTAGGGATCGATTTAGGGAAGTATTTTATTTGACGATTAAATTTCGGTAGGGAAATCTCCCAACTAGTTTAGATCGAGGGAAGATACCAACCTATGTAGATTTAAATAAATTTTAAGATCAAGAGGAATCATATCAGGAAATAAAAATGAATTTCCAATATAATAGTTAAAGTATAGGAAATCAATTAAATTTAATTGAAATCATTCACCACACACACACACACACACACACACACACATATATATATATATATATATAATAAGCATATATCTATAGTGGAACCTTTCTATTTCTATAGCATTAGGCCCTGCAGTTCAGTCTCGTAGTATCCACTTACAATTGCTTTTGACATTATGAATTCGTATCAATACAAATTAAAATGTCGTCACCACTTGTTTGAATGTTTTCATTTTCTGGAAATAAATTGTTTTAGAAAGAAATTTTTTGCGTAACAAGAAATGCATGCAACATAACTTAGATTTTAAATAAATTTTATAATGGGAAAGAGTAACCATATTTGTCAAATGAGTTGCGTATTATTTTATTTCGTGAACTGAAAATTGCAAATTTGAATATAAATCCAGAATTTACGAATCTTTCAAATACTTTCAAAGTACCAAGTTATATAAAAATCTAATTAACCTTATTTTTAAAAAATGGAAAACACTTTAAAATTTAACAAAACGAATTTATTAGAAATTTACATCCTAGAATTTCTGGTTCTTATTAGTATTATGAGTGCCAGCGGCTCTCTACTACATTAACCAATTTAAACATAACCTTAAAAGAAAAGTAATTTAAGTGAAGGATTGAAAAGTCGGCCAAGACACAAAGATGTGAGGGGTTAAAAATGTATTACTTCATACCATTCTGACTCTTAAAATTACACTTTATAAATATCGATCCAATTTCTAAAGTTAATATTTTAAGAGAAAGAAAGAAAATATTTTTTTAAATTTCCATGAAAGACACTCTGATGCTTAAATTGTCTTATTGTTTCACATATTTGTCTATTAAAAAGAATATATATCTATGTTTCCCATTTCTTAAATAAAAGGAAAATTAACCATTTTTGAAATAAACTCAACTGCAATTTTTCTCATGCAGTATAAATCAAATGCTATTTTTAATATACTGAATTCCATCAAAGGTAAAGAAAAAAGAAAGAGAATTATAAACTTTTCGTTTAAACACATACTTAGTAAAATAATTACAAACTGCTAGAATTAGTTTCTGTGAATACCCACAATGCAAAAGAAAAAGTATACTTTGCGACAAAATAATTATAAATAAATCTCTTTCGTCATCACATATATCATTATACACAACACCATGGTAATTATTCACGTCGAAGATATGACAAAAGATCTTGTTTCTTTCGCCGAAAGAAAACCTTTTGCAATGAGTTGCTAAGCAACTATCTTTCTGCAGAAAAGTTTCAAAAGACATTTTTAAAAATAATAAGCAAGGTGGAAGAGAAAAGTAGTGGAATAGTTTTATTCAAACGCTAAAAACGCCATTCACATGTTTAAATTGCAGAAAACAGAACCATGTCTTAATTATATTAATCCTCCCTTATTAGTAACACATCAAAGGGCTCGAAACTTGGCGAGATGTTTTTGGCGCTTTATTTAATTTCTTTTCATTAATGGCATGGGACGCCACTCATTTTGGCGTGTAAATGGTACCTTCTTTTTTGGTACTCACTCTTTTGTTAGTATCAAGAAAAGCACGTGGAATGTTAAATTAGATTTAATTCTAGAAGGGAACGCTTAAAGAAAGAAATAGCTTGAGCGGAAACACTTGATGCCGTCGTTAGTTAGAACTCTTTTCTTTTCCGTCTTACCATCAGAATTTCCATTTTTTGATGCTCACGCAAGTGTTCGCATTTCATGTTTCAGTAAATTTACAATCGTATGCGTCCAAGTCCGCAATACGTGTTTTATTACAATTTCACTATAGTAATAAAAATATATTTTCTTAAATCAAGCTAAGTAATGATATTACTGCCATAGTCATGAATAAATTCCCTTAAATATCTTTAAATATCATAGACTGAAAATTAAAGCCTCCATAATCATAAATATTTTTATTTGTTACTCAATTTTTACATTTCTTGTTGTTCCTGAGAGCAACAAGCTTCTTTATTGTAATGAACAATGCACTTATCGATATAGTCCCCATCATTTCGATGCATCTGCCCTAGCTCGTGGGTCATCGGACAAACCATGGGAAATAATTCAGGTGATTATTGTCGATATCAGGCTTTAATAGTAGCTTTTATCTCGCTGTCACAAGAAAGTGATGTCTCTAAAGGTGCTCTTTTTATCTTCAGAAGGATGTGACAGTCGCAAATTCGGGGTAACTCGTTTCTCTGCTTCAATCTCGTCTCCATTTGACAGGTACAGGCAATACAGATAAGATACAACAAGAATGTGAAAATAAAGTAAAAAAAGAGAAAAAATTATGGCTATGGAGGCATTGATTATCAATTTAAAAATCATGAAATATTCTTAAGAATATTATTTTGAGCACAGTTAGAGTAACACGGATGACATCCAAGATGCTCTAATTAACCCAATTCATAGTATTTTGACCGCGAGTGGTTTTCCGACCCCGAGGAAGGGGAGAGACTTGATGACCTTGATGCGGCAGCGTTGTTTCGAACCCTGGACCAAGGGGTCGGAAATTGACAGTCCTACCAATCAGGCCGAAAAGATATCTCATCGGGCTGGTTGAGTAAGACATTTTAACTTCTAACGTAGTTGTAGAAGAGAGTCGCTGCAGCATTTTGTAAATGACTTCTTATTAATGTATGGTTATATAAATTTAATTTTTGATTTCATTGGGTACTGAATTGCATTTATTTTGTAAACTAAGATTTAAAATCCATAGAAGTTTTATTTGAGTGTGTTTAATGGGTTAAAAATGGCAAAAATATTTTATGTATCATATATTTTCTAAAGGTGGTCTTCTGTTGTCTATCTTTGAATTAAAAACAAAGTACTTTTCCAAGTCACCAGTAAGTGTTTGGGATTTTATATTTAAAATGAATATTTATTGAGATTTCTTTCAAAAAGGCACTTATATACTTGTATGAGCATATTATAAATTCATGACGTTCTTTTGAAATTTTCTACCTTTCAATTTTATGAAATTGTAAGCTTTCAGAGAATATTTTACATTCTAAAATTATTGTTTGAAAATGCTTTCTTTCATGTTTAAGACACAATAATCTTTTTTTCTATTATTGTACATTATAATTTATATCTTCTCAATAAAACAGCCTTTTTTCTTTATTTTCCCCATTAAATTTCGGTTAATACATTGCAAATTTCAAAGCCACTTTATATTTTCATTTGTTAATCTTGGTTAAAAATTTATGGAAAAAGTTTCATAAATCCTTAATTTGTTATTTATAGCTTAAAGATTAGATTGAATCAAACTTAACGCTCCCGTCTACCATTCATTTTTATTACATGGGTGTAGAATTAATCCTATGGAATTTCTACTACCATCGTCAAACCTATACAATTTTATCCATTTGAATGCAAAAAAAGTTATCCAGAAGAAAAATAATAATGAAGGTTCTGCATTATTACATTTTCACCACGACATTTGAAAATATTGCAGAATATTTTCTTAGAGAATGGAAAACCCACATACGCGAATCATTAAAATAGACGTAAAAATCGGATGAGTTATTTAATTCCAAGGAAACCTTCATTATTTTTTGTTCTTTTAATTGCCTCTTTTTCAATAAAATTGATAAACTATAACAGATTTGATAATGACAGTAGAAGTTTTGTAGGATTAACATTGCTTTCACGAAATGGTAATCATGTAATGCAATACTGTAATGTTCTACATCCATCCTTAAATTTTTGTTATTTTATTTGTTTGAACGTAAAAAACTTCAATAGAAAGAGCAAAAAAAAAAAATGAAGACTTCATCAGAGAGAGAATTATGTTTTTCGTCAGATTTTTAAAAAATTTAACACCTTTTTTTAATGATTCATTTGTGGGTTTTCCGATCTTTAAAAAAATATTCTGAAATATTTTCAAAAATATGCGAGAAAATGTAATTCCGCAGAAACCTTCATTATCTTTTGCTCTTTTGGATACACTTTTTTTACATTCATGTAGAACAAAAATTAGTACATATTTAAGGATGGTAGCAGAAATTCTATAGGAACGTTCGTTCACATAATCAAAATGACCGGTAAACGGGAGCCTTAAAATTTATGCCATAATAACAGCACACGCGACATTGATTCGAAAGTATATCATGAGCCTCAAAATTAATTCTAAACCTGCATATATCTCTATTTAAGAGCTAACTTTATTAGAAAGATTGAATCATAATATACGTAGTTAAATTCAATATTTATGAAAAGATTTTTGCGTTTCTTTGTAGCTGCTTATCTAATGATTCATATGCGTGTTCTAGGGATTGAATTTTCTCCATTTTCTTTACATACTATCAATACATACTCGCCGGAGATTCCCGCTTTAAGAATATTATTAGATAGCTGAGTGGTCTGATTTGCTTTTCATCTATAAAAATCATGCTTTTAGCATTAAGCAGAATAAACAAGGAAAACCATTAAGGACGCTATTTGTAAGATGAAGCACAACTTTTCTCTCGAAAAAAAAATATTTTTAATGGTTCTTTTTAACATGATAATGCTTTTCTGTGGTAAATTGTACATTTTTAGATTTACTATTACATTCCCATTTGAGGAGTATCGATCATGTCTAACATAATTTTCGAATAACGTTTTCAATATATTCCGAATTTTTACTGACAATCGTAAATGATGGATTACAAGAAAAGAATTTAAAGCGACGTGTTTTACAAAATATATATGCTTTAATATTTTAAAATTTAGTTTCGAAAAATGTGTATGTTCTTTACTAAAAGTTTTATAAATAGGTTATCATAAATGATATACAAATTATATTTCTGAAACTTTTTTGTACCATGAATTTTTGTAAGAGAAATACTGCTTTAATATTACATATACAGTAGCACCTCCTAGTAATAGACACTCCCCGGAAAAGACATTTTGTCCTTTAAATAGAAGTGTCCCTTTATAAGAGGTAAATACATATACTATTTTTTTTCCAAAGGTACTGGGACCAACATAATTGTCCCTTTAATAGAAATGTCCCTTATTAGGGGATGTCTCTTTAAAGAGGTACTACTGTATATTTAATTTTGGTCTAGTTAAAAATATTATCAAAACATATATATCTGCAGCACAACTGCGTGATAAAACTTTAAGTAAATTTTTTTCAATTATTCCTCTCTAGATCGTGTAGTAAAAATTATATGGAATTCAAACTAATACCTAATGAAATGCCAAATTAGACAGTAAGTTTTACTTTTAAATTCGAGTGCAATATAAAAATCGTTTGCATCAATCATAAATAATTATGTTGAAAAACCATCTGAAACTAAAATACACATTTATTTACAATTTGATAATGATTATATGTTTGCCTAAGTATGAAAGAGGAGATGAAATTAAACCAAAACGTTACCATTCTATACAATAAGTTTCTCTTTAATTACTAAGCTCTAACATTTTAAGTGTTTTAACAATTTTATTTAGTATTTTAATCATTGTTTGGTACAATCAAGGTAAGATTAATTTACAATTTAGAGTTGTTTTGATATTTAAGTTATTGCAGATGATATTTACCTAAGCAAATCCATTGTTTTCTAACCTCAAGCGATTGAAAATAATTATTAAATATTCTTTGAAACATCCATAAGGTTTTAAGGGAATTTTTGTCTTTGCTTAAGGACTCACAAAAATAAAAGTGATCTATTCGTAAATTGACTAAAACCATATGTAAATTAGAACAGTATTTCTAGATTATAACTTCAAATTATTGGTGGGGGGGGGGGGAATGTAAAAACACTAATAGTTTAAAACTATCCTTTAAACTTCAACCGAAAAACTCACTTATAGTACCAGGCCTATAAGTGTGGCCATTGTGGAATACCGTATCAAAGACTGTTCTTGTAATATGTATCTCCATTGTATTAGTAGAGTTTTGATTCGTTTTTGGGCCTTATTATGACATTTTAATCATTCTATAGTTCTATAAAAGTAATTTTTTGTCAAAAAAGATTTTTTTTCCCTTCTTAGTTGAATATGGGTATGGGTACTATTAAAAAACTATGTAGCTCCAAATTTTTTTATGTTTCTATAAAGGGTACTTTTGCATATAGTGAGTATAAAATATATTTTCTCTACGTAACATCTAGGTTTTAAGAAGTATTTTTTTATGTAAAAAAGAAAAGAAAAAAAAGAATTTTTTTTAATTATTTAGTTTTATATTTTTTTCAAAGAAAATATACAGTGATATCATTAAAAAAGTTGGTTGAATATTTTTTGCGAATTGTTTCATACATGAAGAGCAAAATATTTCGTACATTTATGGAATATTATTTTTAAAAATGCTACCTAAATGCGAATGCATCGGGAAAAAAATCCTTATTCAACTCAAAGGGAAAAAATTGTCTATAAAAATACTTTTCCAGATTAATAAAATTATCAAAATATCATTATTAGGAACACACAAAAAAACTAAGTTCAGTGAATAATTTAGAACATAAATGTCACAAAATGAAAGAGCTTTAAATTCGGTGTTTTTATTTTCCCCCGCGTGTTTTGATACAATAAAAAAAAATTACAAAGTAAATTTAAAAGAAAGCAGCATTAATTAACCTTTATTTTTAATATAGTCTACATGATCCTATTTTTACTGAAAATAAAAACTAATAAAAAGTTAATGAAAAGCATGGAATTGCATACATGGTACGTGTAAGTTAACATGTAATTTTATAGCTTTATATAAAATGTACGGCACCCATAGATGGGATTCCAGTTGTTATTAAATTACTCCAGAGCAATGAAAAATAACTACCAGACAACTATAAAATTAATGATGCAGGTAACTATTGGTAGGATGTTGTTTTCTTATCGAAAAATCTGAAGCCATCAACAGATCATGAAGATATTAATAATCCTCCAGCGCCAGTATATAGAACTGACAATACACTCCAGACACGTTTGGGTTGATATTTTCTAAAATTATTTTCTGCCAGGAACAACATAAGAGACGAGTTTCTTTTCTGAACTCTGTATGACATTCGTAACAAATTACAGCAGAAAAAAAAACTTTTACGTTTCCTCAGAAAATTTACCATTAATTATTTCGATTTCAAAAAGTAAAATTAAATTTCTGTTAATGTTAGCAAGGTTTTAAATTACTTAGCTTGGAAAATCATTAAATACCCAATGTCAACTCAACACTGAGAGACGATATTACGTACGCATACTACAAACGATTGTTAAGCACTCCTAGCGATAATAATAATTTATAGGTAAAGAAATAAATAGAGAGAAAAAATACGAAATACTATACCAAACATAAAAAAAAACAATACAACTTTCTTAATTTTCACACAGTTTTTTTAAAGATCAATGATACGAAGCTAGTTCAAAAAAAGTACTTGTAATTGAACACAGATGGTATCATTAAGGTAAATTGTTGTTACCATTAGATGCTGCCATCTGTTAAACTGAATTTAAACGAATTTGACGTTGATTCATAAGTCAATTTTAATTTAGTAGCCATTTGCTGCCTAGTCAAAATTTTATTGCTACCGCGTCGACGTCATTTTACGTGAAGTTGTCTCCATCAGTGAGACCTGGATGCATCATAATACATCGGAAACTAAGCAACCATGGATTGCTTCCGGTGAATCTGCTCCAAAGAAGGCGAGGATCATCTCCTCGGCCGGAAAAGTTATGAAATTTTTGAGGAGCAAAAAGCTTCATGATCACATTTTCATGTAGTTGAGGCTTATACAACTGTTTAGTGAGTCGTGATGCTTACTAAAAACAAACCATTTTCGATGATACGAGCTTTACCTCCAAGATTTTTTAAGGACTTATTGAGCGTCTCTCATATCTTATTCCTAATACACGGAATACAGTTTTTTTAGCCATCAAAGTGGATTTTGTTTTCGGACAACCACAAAATGTCGTCTCTGACTTTTTTTTCAAAACAATGTTTTCAATGTACGTGACTTGTTTAAACTAATTTGGTTTCTTTCAACCAACTCACAATACTAGTAGTTTCAGTTTGAAATATAATCGCCTCATTGAAGTAGTAGTATTATGAATAAATTAATTCGTAAGGTTTTATTTCACTTTCATTTTTCGACGGCAATAATTACATCTATCTTAAAATACATTCAATTTAATAATTCATCGTTTGCTTTAATCTTAGTATCTGATAAAGAATACTATTGTCCTCTTTAATATCTTATCATTTGCTTTAGTTCTAATACTTCACAGAAAAATTTGATTTTTATCGCATAATTGTTTGTTTTATTCCTTTTGATATTAAAATTTGGCATTTTTTTTTTCTGGTAGAAGTTTTTACGTTTGGAAGTAACGAAAAGATGGCGATATCATAAATAATACAATTATATTAGTGGAAATAGTCATTTTAATTCAGAACTTTTAGATATTCATTCAAGACACAGTTACTTTACGGGTAATGGTATCACTATATTATATAAAATTTCTTAGAATGCAACACTAGTGAACTTTTGAATGGAAGTTCTGAATACTAATTTCTAAAAAAAAGTTAGTATCTTTAGGAGCTAAATCTGTTATTTGCAAAAGTTTATATAATTTTTCTCATTTTATCAACTTTTTGTATAATTTGTAACGGTTTCTTTGTTTAACATCATTATTAAATTGCACGCGAAACCATTTTTACATTTGTCATAATCCTTCCCCTTTTACATTTTTTTAATTCGAATTATTACTAAGTAGAAATAGTAATAGTTA
This sequence comes from Nephila pilipes, assembly GCA_019974015.1. Taxonomy (NCBI): domain Eukaryota; kingdom Metazoa; phylum Arthropoda; class Arachnida; order Araneae; family Nephilidae; genus Nephila; species Nephila pilipes. Next base: position 28,704 of record BMAW01004400.1, read on the forward strand.
TAAACTCCAGACTACGAGAGAAAAAAAAAGGTTTGGACGTTATTGATGACGTCTCGTAGGAGTTATAGCTTTTGGTGTGTATGGAGGAGGGTCTTAGGGATGGTTCAATGGGGGTGTAGGGATTAGAATCTCTTCCCCATGACACGCTAATGGAGTTTCATGTTTCCTCATTCATCATCGTAGTTTCCTGTACCGAGCAATTTCAAGCAACAACTGGAACAGGGTTAAATCGTGTGATGGATTAGGTATGTTATAAGATGTGAGACTAAATACAGTTCGAATCGAACTATTTCTTTGAAGGTTCTAAAAATAATTTTATTACAGATACTGAGAGATTTAAAAATATTCGGTTGATCTTTTTGGGTTAAACTGTTCAGTTATAGGTTTGGTAATTCTTAAAGAAGGTCCATTGTAACTATAGAAATCTTTCGACATTGGTAATTTTCACAAAAATAATTTGAATCGGAAATCTATGAAATTTATTATTATAATACTGTTCTTAATAACTGCAATATTCTAGATGTCTAAAAACATAAGTGTTGAAGAATGCTCGTTAAAATTAATTTTTTACCAGGAAAAAAAACTTTTTCGAGAAAATATTCCATTATTTAACTGCAGGAAATGGAGATATTAAATTCTAAAATGTTTCATATATACCATTACGTCTACAGTATAACTTCGTCTTCAATTAGTGATTTAAAATTTATAAAATAAATTCACTATTCCTGCGAATATCACTGTTTTCTTTATTTCATTTCTAGTTTATTGTAAAGTTCTAACATGCTTTTGAAGTCCAAAAACAAGACTCATTTTTAACATCAAAAGAGATAAATCTAAAAATAATAAGTTATTAAATAAATCTAATAAAACTATAATTATTGTTGCCATAAAAGGAAAATAAATATGTACATATATATCTATTCTCAATGGAATGTATGCAGAAAAATGAAGCTTAAAATTTGTAACGTTAGGCTATTCGATATTTTCTCTTCACTAACCTCGGGAACGTTTTAATAATTTCAAGTACAAAAAAATAGCAACTTCTTGCCAATAAAAATGAAAGGTGATTAGGTAAATTAGATGAAGACAGAAGAGGTGCAGTGAATTTAATTATATGTAGTGATATATAAACGAAATAAAATTAAAAGGAAAGAGAAGGGAGACAGAAGATTACGACAAGCTGATAACACATCGATCAATAACTCCAAGAGTCTAACATTGAAAACAACATTTCTTTTGCAAAATTTTTTTTTATTCATCAACATAACACCTTTTGTTAATCACTTTTTAGGGTGATACAATCGTTCCAACGCTTTTCCAAATCTTTTTGTGTTTTTTCTTTTTGCAAGAAATCTTTTTTGTTGCGAGTAAATAGCGATAAACAGCTTTCTGAATCATCGACTCGTTGCTGTTTTTGTTCCATCGAAAGCAATCGCGGCACCCACTTGGAAAAAACCTTTTTCACTTCACTTCAAAAAACCTTTTTCCTGGTCCGATCGACTTAAAATTTTGACACGTTTCAAGCAAAGGTTAGTACTCTAGAAAGACCTGGTTACTGGTTTACTACGAGCGCCATCTCTGGGTTAGTCTCGGGAGTTATTGATCGATGTGTTACATGTTTTTGTTCCCATGAAAGAAGAGCTTTGAAAGCAACGATTAAATTCGGATGACGAGGTAAATCCTGCAACCAAAAATGGTTATCGGGCATTGGACGGTATTTCTTTGTAGAAGGCATAAAAACACTTGTACCACTCCTCGACAAATGCTCAAATGGAGGTAGTTACGTTTAAAGTATATTTTGAATGGAACTTTAAGATATAAATAAAATTATTGTAAAATTTCTATTTTGTTTTGTTTTCTTAAGAAGTGCATTTAACTTTTTGACTGACCTTCGTATTTGAAAATAAACTAGGATTAACAATTTAAGAGAAATTCGAGAGAGAGCAAACTTGCATATTCTTTGATACATAAAAAGTGTATTGTCATTTTCTAACAGACGAGGGAGTAAGTTTCGTCATTTTTTGAAAGAGCTCATAGTACACCAGATAAAACAAACAACCGACAAAAGAATCACCCCCTCTGACCACCTTATTCAAATACGGAAATAGCATAAAAGAGAAAGGCAATAGACCAGCGTGGCCAAGACGCAACTGACAATGTGGTCGGCAATGGAAGTCCGTTTAGTTTAGTTTAGTTTTTATTAACGTCGCACTAGAAGCAACACGAGGGCTATTAGCGAAGGACCTCGTAATTTTGAACCACTGTCAAGTGACGAGGACGACACCTGAGCTGGCACCCCCCTCTCCTAACATCCACACCACACCAACGGGAGGACTTTGGACCCCGAACAGATTTAACGTGCATCAGCCCCGGCTACACGGCGGGTCTTTGGCGGCCAAGGATCGAACCCGCGACTGAACGAAAACCGCCAGCCACAAGTCCACGACCTTGACCACTAGGCTACTGCGGCCCAATGGAAGTCCGTACTGCTATCCGGTATGAATGGGAAAATGGGACTAGTCTTCCATGAGCCCCTACAGATCGTGTATAGTGAACAGTTCATGTCTCGTCAAATGGTTGGACTCTGGCGTTGCATGTTCAGTGAAGGAAGACAGAGTGTGGAGGATGAAGATCGAAGTGGGCAAAGTGGGCGTGGTGGAGTGTGTGTTTCTAAACGAAACACACACTCACATTAATGTAGTTGAATCATATTAATTTATAAATTAGTAGAAAATTAAGGGATTATTGTTTTAGATGGGGCGTTTTGGCGTACCAGATCACTTATCAATTTTTTATCCTTTGCTTCAGTTTTAATTACATTTAGCTTAAATATATTCAAATTAATAATTTATCATTTGCTTTAGTTTTAATTACATGTAGATGAAACAATATTCAGTTTAATAATTTATCTTTTCCTTTAACTTTAATATCGGAAAAAATTACGATTGCCTATTTCTCGATACTTCATCATTTACTTTAATTATTTATTTAAATGAATTGTTTAATAATAATTATAAAAAAGAGCACCTTAGATGGCTAAATATGTTCTTTGCAAAACTTTACATATAACTTTTTTCTTTTTAAAATTATTTTTATGATTGCAAATACCAAAAAGTTTGTTTTAATATTTGCCTTTAATTTTGAAGTAAAATTATTTTTATGGATTATCTATTTTTGAATGAAACGTGAAATTTGTTCTGAAGCAACTTTTAAATTAACTACTGTTTCTGAAGGTACATGTAATATTTTTTTAGATACCTATTACAATGGAGTAAAGTTACTCAAATTAAGCCATTAACTTAATTTTTTTTTTACAAAAAGCTCTGGAGATTAAGGAATTGATGTTTTAAATACGAAACAATAAAAATTTTTAATTTATAATTCCTTAACGGAATCCAACTATAAATCTATTCTTCAAAATCTCAATTTTATTACACTTATTGTTTCCACAGTTAACATGAATGTCATTGGAGTGTTATGAGAGAAAAGTTTAAACATTATAAAATAAATATTAAGTTATATATATTAATTTAAATTGCGCGATTAGAATTCATAACAACCATAATTAATTTGTTAATGAACTTTTTAATCAATAGTAAATACTGTCAGTTTGACTTATTTATTGTTTATTAAAGTCACACATAGAAACAACACGAGGTCAATCGATGACGAAATTCGGAATTTTGAGCTAGTTTAGTTTTTATTAACGTCACACTTAAGGCAACAAGACGGGCTGGACGGTTGACCTCGTAATTTTAAGCCTCGGTCAAGTGACGAGGACGACACCTAAGCTGACACCCTCTCAACAAACTTCCGCACCACGCCAACGGGAGGACTTTGGACCCAGACAGATAAAATGTGCATCAGATCCAGCTACACGGCGGGTCTTTGGCTGTCAAAGCTCAAACCCGCGACTGCACAAAAAACGCCGACCACGGATCTGAAACGATTACCACTAGGCTACCGCGGTCACAGTAATTTTGAGCAGAAGTAGAAAAATAATTTCTTGGGTTTTCTAATCCCTTTCTCGAGTTTTTATCCCTGTTATTACTGTATGTAATCAGTGTGAGACTGAACTTTGGACCTGTGCTTGCCCAAGGGGAAATTAAAAATTGGAAGAATTTAAAGTCGAAGCTATCAATAGGGAGAAATTTTAATAGAAATACTTGGAGAGTTATAAAAAATTTAAAAGAGCAATTTAAAATTATTACTTAGATAATTATTAATTTTGAGTCATGATCAAGTGACAAAAGCGATACCTGAGCTGGCACCTCTGTCTTCAAACTTTCAATACTCGCCAATGAAGGGGACTTGGAGCCTCGACCGAATGAACGTACCTCAGGTCTGACAAGCTATTCTTAAATGGAATCATGATAAGAGACCACGATTCGACGGAAAGAACGCTGGCCACGAATTTGCTACTGTGACCGCTCGGTCACATCGGATGAATGTCAAAGAAAAAATATATTCGATATTTTAGTATACAATTAACTTAAATGCTCTAATTAATGAGAAGTAACAGTGAGCTATGAATGGTAAGCTATGAATTTATCGTTTAATTCTAAGTTAGGATTCAAGTAGGTTAAGAAGCATTCGAGAGAGAAGGGCCTTACATATTCTGTGAAGGTAGTTAGTTAATTGTGTTGTTCTTTTTCTGACGTCTCTCAAATTCGATTCACGCTATCATTGACTACTTAATTAAACTTTAAGATGTCGGTGGAATGAAATAATAAAAGGAAGACGCTACAAGAATTTTATGGTTCAAGAGTCAGATACGATTATACTGCATCAAACATGGTGGTGAAATAAAATACATATCTATACTATTATGGATAGATAAAATTTTGTAAAACCGTCGTGTTAGAAACGGATGGGGGCCGCGGTAGCCTAGTGGTCAAGGCCGTGGACTCGCGGCCGGCGGTTTTCGTTCAGTCGCGGGTTCGATCCTTGTCTGCCAAAGATACGCCATGTAGCCGGGGCTGATGAACGTTAAATCTGTTTGGGGCCCAAAGTCCTCTCGTTGGCGTAGTACGGATGTTAGGAGAAGAGGGGGTACTAGCTCAGGTGTAGTCCTCGTCATTTGACCGTGGTTCACAACTACCAGGTCCGTCGCCAATAGCCCTCGTGTTGTTTCTAGTTAAACTAAAAAACTAAACTAAGTTAGAGACGGGTAGATGTAAAATTAAAAATCAATCAATCGTACCGATTAAAACAGAATATAAAACGAACTAAGCAAAATTGATATAAACACATAATACATAAAAGAACAATGACAAAGGTCGAATCCAGGTATTTATTCTGGCGAATGTTTTTAATTTTGTACATGGCATCGTTTTGCCAAAAATCATCAACATCATACAGAATAAAATCATTGTCGTCTGCAAGGTTTAGTGTAGGATCAGTTTGAAATTTAGAGTCAATCTTTGGTTTATTTTCTAGTGTGATATGAGATATATTTCTTCGAGTACAATTCTCTTTAAATAGAATAAACTGATCTTTGATATAAAAAAAATCAAACGTAATCCTACTTTGTTTGGTTTGGTTTTATTAACGGCTCACTTGAAGTAATACGAGAGCTATTGGCGACGGATCTCACAATTTTGAACCTCGTTCAAGGGATAAGGACGAAACTTGATCTGGCACCCCTCCCCTCTCCTAAAATCCTCACTACGCCAACGGGAGGAATTTGGGCCCCGACAGATATAACATGCATCATCCCCGGGTATACGGTGGGTCTTTGTGGCATCACTCGAATCCGCGACTCGACGGAAACCGCTTGCCGCGAGTCCGCGACCGTGATCATTAGGCTACCGTGGCCATTGTAATCCTACTGCAACTTATATTTGTCTAAAACAATGTATTACTCGAACTTATTTTGATTCACCGCAACAAAGGTTCTATTGATTATAGTTATATACAACCTCGAAAATAAATATGATTAATACGAAAGAATTTTTTGAATTAAATTTGACAGATCGAGGCAAAAAATTTGGCGTATGTAGGGAACACAAATATGATTTACAATTTACGCATGATATTAGGTAAAGTAGACCCTGAGTATATAGTTTTTTAGATTTGATAAATATTCAAATATCGACAGCACATCGAGTTTATAAAGGACATTATAAGACAGCCGCATAGAGAATCTAGAATTTATTGACAATTACGCAATGAATTTTGAATTTAAGAAATCTTCTCCGTACATGTAACATTTACAAGTTTAATACCACATATTATATAATTTACTTCATCTATTATATAAGTTTTTCGGTAAATAAAATAAAATAGAAAGAGTAGTTCTTTTTCGTTGTTGTAATTGAAGCGCTTTCGACAAAGAAAATTAGCTTAATTTGCGACATTTAACAAATCCTTATTTTTGTTTTTTTTTAAATTGAATGAAATGGAAGTCAATTTTTAAGATTAAAATATCTGTACATATCTGATTATATGTAAAGAAAATCATTTTTATAATCAATAGTTGTATTTACACTTACTTACTTTTAGATATATTTTGCGTAAAATCTAGTGCATTCATAACTTTAATATTTATAAAGTACTTGTAAACATAATTTCATAAGCACTGCACAGAATGATAATATCAGAAATTAAATTTAATAAAATTTTAAATTTTACTATTCAAATTTCCCTTAATTTTTGTACAAATTTTGTGCTATACTTAAAATAGTTGATTCATATTTATAAAAAAAAATTGTTTCCTTAAAAGGAAATAAACTTTTTTTTATTATATGCCAAATAACAGTATCATGGACAAAGTAGATTTTGAGAAAAGTGTTCGGCGGCTAACGTTCTAACTTCTGCTTAGTTGTTGAAGAGAGCCGCTGCCTACTCCCCTTCCAGTGTCATCATGATGATACGAAGAGAAACATTTTAATGGATATTTACAAAAAGTCACTTTTCCAACCATTATAGCAATAGATATGCATCCTCTCCCGATTGAATTGAGTTTTGCGTAAAACAGTTTTCCATTTGATATCATCGGCTGACTCCAGTTGAGTGGCAGGTCTTGTCGATACGTGTGCGGTAACAGAAATACCCCTAGTTGTGATTTACGTGCGCTCGTCTTAGTTCGATGCATAGAGAGATATTTTTGTGTCAGGAGCATATGCAATCAGTAGTTATAAACTGTGTTAACAGCTAGTGTTTAAATCCTAAGTTACCTCTTCGGCGTTGAATAATTTTCGATCCCGTGGAAGGAAAGAGAGTTTGTGACTTTGGAATACCAGCGGTGTTTCAATCCCTGGACCAGTGAGTCAGAAGAAAAGTTGACTGTTTGATGAGCCTTTACCAACCAGGCTGAAAGAGGCGTCTCTTTCCAGGCTAATTATTGAAGAGTTTTAACTTTTGAAACTCATATTGAAAAGAACCACTATAAGTGTACCTGAATCCTAAAAAATCACATTTTGGGAAAAATGCAAGACAGATATTTTTTTTATTCTCAGCTAATTTATTTAAAATTTTGAAATTTTAATTCCCACGAGCGTTCTATTTATTAAATTCTAGTAATTTAATGCATTTACAAAATCAAATCAAGGAAGCGTTCTTTATTTTCTAAAAACAAAATCACAAAAAAATTCAAAATTTGACTTATTTTAATGTCTTAGTTACCTCTAATAAATCAATTTGTTCTGTTTCGGATGATGAAGGTTACTGAAAACGTATTCCATTCACCATGATTTTGTTGATGATGTTGCAAGTTCCTAAACTACAGGACTAGACTAAGTCCGCGTTATTATTCACTTGAAGGAAATCCAAAACCAATAATGAAGTAAAGAGAAGATCTTGCTTAGAAAGTCCCAAAGAATTGAAAATATGGTTAGATGAGGCTTGGCTACACACTACGTTTGAACCTGCAATATTAAAACGATCTTAAGAATAAAATGCTGAAAATATTAGTGGTGATTTTATATGATGTTTCATCCACTTTATATTCAGCCACAAAACATATATTATCCCTATATTTATTACTCGACAGTTTGAAAGGAAGAAAAGTGATTATTCTTTTTTCATACGATTCTTGTACACGAACGAAATTTTAGTTAGATACCATGAATAACAACGCAAACTTCATACTCCAGAATATGCGCGTAAAAACTCATCAAACTCCCGCATATTTCTTTCAAAGTCGAAATGAATGTATTTATATATCTCCTATAATTCAATAAAACAAATTTTAGAACAATCAAAGAGATATTTCGATTCAAACTTTATATTTAAATCCCATTTTGTAACAAAAATCCAATTCATCACACGATTTAATCCTGTTCCAATAGTTGCTTGAAATTACTCGCTACAAGAAACTATGATGATGAATGAGGAAACATAAAACTCCATTAATGCGAGTCATGCGGAAGAGGTTCTTTTCCCAGAACTCCTTTGAACCACCCCTAGAGACACCCTCCAACATTCAGAGCAAGAACGGCAACTCCTACGAGACGTCATCAATAAATTTCAAACACTTTTTTTTTCTTCTACAGCCCTTTGAATTTATTACTATTACTATTTCTTCTCAGTTACAAACTGGAGATAAGGTAGGGAAAATGTGAAAGGAAAATGTAAAAGTGGATGGAAACGGAAAAATATAAAATCCTAATTCGGATGTATTTTTAAAATGCCCGTCAAACACGGGACACCATTACAAATAGGTCAACCAAAGAAAAACTTTCATCTTATCATGAATTAGGAATAGTACCTCATTAATCACTTGATGACAGTGTGAAAATTAAGAAGAATGGAATTACTTTTTTTAAAGTCCTTTCTTAACATTTTTTATTTCGTCCCTTCTTTCATTTATTAAAAGTTGTTATAAACTGGAAGGTGTTCTTAAAAGAAAATCGGATCATTTGAATTAAGCGCGTCTGACACATTATCTCCTGTCAAGGTTGAGTTGACGTTGGATGTTTAATGAGTTTCTAGATTATACCACATTTATTCATAATTTTTAAAAGGGGAGGTATTAATCTTTCTACTACCTTTGGATGTCTGAGAAAATATGAATATCGTAAATGATATCCTATTATCCATCTCATCCGTTATTTTAAAGTTGATCACAAGCTCTAAATTTCACTTAAATTCAAGCACATATCAATTAATTAAAATAGTCAGTTGTATCAAAATATATTTATTTACTCCTCAAATAAGGGAAATTCTCTTCCTTCACAATTATTATTATTCTATCCCCAAGTGCTTCTATAACCTATCACAGAATTCTCTAATCGAAAAAAGATTCGAGTAGCTCCTAAGAGTTATCTGATAGCGTTGAATTCTAATTTCCCCAAATCTGCTCTCCATTCCTCCTAACTCAGCCTTTTAATCATGTTTATTAATTTTAAATATTATTTAAATGGATGTTTGAATTAAACGACGTCCATTTGTTTGAGATCAGGTTTATTTTATGTGCTTTAGTTCAGAAAAAAAATGTATTTTCCTTATGTTGTTGCTGGTAGAAAATAACCTTAAAAAGTACCGAAAATTTAAGAACAAAAATGTCTCAGGTATATTGTTTATGATAATACGCAGTTTTAGGTAATTAATAAATTATTTGGTGGATGTTCTAAATTTCAAAATATGAACTTCGTCCTGAATATGGCGTCCTGAATCATTAATTTTAAGTTGGGCTGTAGCGATTTTCCATTAATCTAGATTATATTAATGACTATGAGAATTTTATCTCAGGCTTTCACATATTTTACAAAATGCTACAAAATTACTCGTTGACAAATTATCTTCGTTCAAACTTGACATTGATTTTAATTTTCGCTTCATATTATCATCTTGGTTTAAAAGTTGCGTAATTCCTTTGAAATGTGAGCTGTCTCGAAAAACGTTTTGAAATTAGGCTGTTATTTTGTATTTGAATTCAAAATCTGTCTTATTTCACTGCTTAAAAATATAATTAGGAAAATTTTAGTTACTTATTAGGAAAATATTACATACTTTGTATTGATTCCTGAAAAGTTTTGATTGACTTACGTGATTTTTGAAATAATCAATTAAGTTGTTTGTATGCAATAAAGGGCACCCAAAAGGGCAAAGCACAATGAAAATTTCTGTAAAATTACATTTTCTAATCAGTGTTTGAAAATATTTCAAAATACTTTTTTTTAGAAATTGGAAATCCTACAAAAGAGTAATTAAAAAGGACGTAAAAATATTTTTGAAAATCGGAAGAAAAATATAATTCTATAGAAACCTTCATTAATTTTTATTCTTTGATATGTATCTCTATAGTATTAAAATTCATAAAATAAACTAGGTTTGTGGAGGAAATGAAAAACTCCATAGGACTATAATATTCCGTTTACTAAATCAAAATAACTGTTAAATAGGACCTTAACTCTTAACCCCTGTTAAATTTAAGGATAAAAAAACCCTTTATTAGAGACTTAACATTTTATTATTTTCATGGATGTGTTTGGCTTGTATGATACTAAAGCAATCTAATTTAATCTTTCAGTTTATTTTAATACATTTAACCCTTTTTCCAACCGACCGAAAGGCATGGCAAAATTACATTTGCATTATATTCTAATTCTAAAGATGTTTTCAACAGCTGCAAAAGGATATTTCTGAAAGTTAGAAATTGTGCTCTTTTACTTTTGAACTAGAAAAACTTTTGAAATTTCAGATTTACAGACTTCAAATCTGAAATATTAAATAAAAGACACTTGACAGAAAAAATTATATTAAAAGGAAAACTGTCGTATTTTACTTCTGGAGATTTTTATTCGATTAACCGTTGAATCTTAAAATCAATTGATCTTGAGACTGAGAAATTTCATTAAAAAAAAAAAAAAAAAAAAACTTCTACCAAAGAGGTATAAAACAAGAATTAGAAAATAGTTCCTTATTGAATTTTCTACACATTGAATACATCTATACACAAAACGAAAGAAAAATAATTTTTTTTCGAGCTCATGATAATTCAAAGATTTATCACGTGACTTGGGAAAATTCCATTTTGCTTTTACTACGTCATTTTATATGATTTTATTCCATTCGATCGATTCTATTTTTTAAAGGGAGCTCAAATTTATTTTCAAAAACATTATATAAATAAGGAGTAACTGAAAAGAGCTGAACGTTTAGTTTATCTATTTATATAAGCTCTGTGCTAAACATTCGCAAGGACAGATAATAGATAAAAATACAGGAAAAATTATGAGACTCAATTAAAATGTTACAGTCTATTGCCATAAATTTTTATTTTTATAATCAAAATTTTCAAAATTCTTGCTGCACCTGAAAACTACACGTATGTAACGCAATGTAATGCAATTTTTTTGTTCCCAAGTGTTGCTGGTGTGTTGAAAACTGAAGAAGACGGCTACCCATATGAACATGAGGTTGAAGCAGGCAGACGTTATTTCAACCGACTACTGTGACTTTCGCTTCTTTCCAAAGATGAAAGAGTACCTAAAAAGACAGATGTCACTTTCTCTCTAATGAGGAGGTGAAAGTTTCTATTAAGACCTGGTACAAACAACAACCATCGGAATTCTTCGTTTAGTGATTTGCTTGACTAATCGCACCTAGGCAAAAGTACGTTGAAAGGAATGTAAACAATGTCAAAATAACAATAATGCATTATATAGAGATTACAAGTTATTTCAGGTACAACAAGAGTTGTGAAAATTGGGTTTAAAAAAGCCATTCCTATAGAGGCATCACTTTTTAACAAAGCCTCGTAAATGAATTAAACTTGAATGTAGTTTAGCTGCAAACGTTGATAAAAATTTGGATATATATTTAGTTTTTAGATTTAAGTTCTAATAGCAACTTGCATCTTATTTCATTTAGTGAGAGTTTGATATATTCCATTCACTTTCAGGAAGGCTGATCTTCATCATTCCACTCAAGCTGAGACTTAGAATTATATTTTAAGAATAAAAGAACGCTTGAGTTCTTAATTTGATTCGTTCCGAGTCTTTGGGATACCTCGTGGAAAATGTGGAACAAATTGGAACTAATAACGACGGAAACTAAGTTACAAATAATGGATCAGGCAGGGAATTCCTTCACGGATCACTTGTCTAAATCTATAGTTAAATTGAAAAGTGGTGTCATTATCTGGCGACCACGATATTGTAGTGGATGACTGGGATGCAGTGGATGTTCGCAATATTGCAGTGAGACTTCCTAGTCAAGTCTTTCCTATGAAACCATAATTTACCACTGATTTACGTTTCGCTTGTATTCAACGCTGTTTAGGAAACCACGCTACCTGTTTTATGTAAACAATGCTTTAATGATGCCATCTACCATAATATTGTGGTCGCCAGATTACGCTTCCGTTTTACTAGGAAACCATATGTTAAAGCAGTGAGTAAGGCATCTGTCTGCAGATCTAAAGATAAGTATTTTAAATCTCCCATTTGCAGAACAACCAATTCGCCACAGATAGGATGACTAGGAATTCGAACATTAGATGGCGGGGCATCCCAACCTAACACTAATTGTTGTATATATTCCCTCTTCTCGTATAATTACATCAGAGTTTCTCAGACATCCCAGTAAAAAAAAAATCGACTAGTGATACAAATGGCTAAAGCGAATTCCTCAAACAGACAGACCAACTGAAATATAGACTAACGATGAAGTCAACGGAAAACAATCCAGATGATATTCCATACAACAGGGATTTATATCAAGTGAAAAAAAAATCACTTCCTCTGAACGACGTTCAGAGAGTCCCACAACTGGTAAAAGACTCTACTCTTCAGAAAAAGTGGGGGTAACCCTCGTTCACAAGTTGTAAAAGCGCCTAATATATGCCTGTAGGGAATTCTTTTCTTTCTCAGTTGCTTAAGACGTTACACAGGGCTTTTATCTTATATATATATATATATATATATATATATATATATATATATATATATAATAAAAACCATTGATGGTAATAGTTTTTGCTTACTTTATAATTTAGGTTAATAAATTTTCTTCTTTCTTAATATGATGTTCTATAATACATCAAATCTGAAAATATGTATTAAAAACGCAGAAAAAAGAAGTAAACCTTTTAAGGCGTTACTTAACATAAAAAAACAGCCTTTGAACTAATTATACGATTTCAAGAATAAGGTGCATATATCAGAACTTATTAACTCAAACAAATTTTTATTTTATCTAATTTCTGTAATATTGAAGAAATTTTTACTGAAAGTAATACATTGTATTTGGCTATAAGTAAGGTAATTCATCTAATGCAAAAACACGCAAAAATTTTAAGTGGATTAATATTAAAAGGTATATGCATAATTTAAGCTCAATTAAGACTTGGTACAAGGTATTAATATTTTTATGGAAGAGGCGTAATTAGAATATTCAACTTTTTATGCATTCTAAATCATATTAAGCAAAAAAGCTGCTTGATGTAAAAAAGTTATTCACTAAATTATCCAATATAAAAAAAGTACTGAATGCATGCATATTATATAATTAAAGAAAAAAAAATCAACAAATTAAGGATATAAGACATTATAACTTCAAGATAATTTTTTTTTCGTCAATGATGATAAAGTTTCTTTTCTAATAATGTTGAAAGCGAGTAAAATTAACCAAAAATTTGCAACATGATAAAATTAAACTTTTTTTCTTCTAAAAAACAGAAGAATGATCTCCAAGTGTGTTCTGACGAATAAAAGAAATTACTTTGGATTTAAAAAATAGAAACTATATACGAAATATAAAAAATCCAGTTATTTAAATTTCCATAATTTTTTTCTTATTTAATTATAAAGATCATGTCATTTTTTTGAAAGTAGAAAGTTCTTTGAGATTTTGTATTTTGCTTAACACTTCTAGTCTTAAAATCCTGTTACATAAATATTTTTTTTTCGCCGGGTATTTTATCATTATTACCTTTTCTCTTTCTTTAGAGCTTATGAAATATTTGAAGGTGATAGAACTTTAAGAAGTTGTAATTTTTTTATGTTGGAAAATCTGTGTTTAAAAATAAGTTGCAGCATAGGTGTTTAATGCAGTTGATACAATATGATTCAATTTGACTGCAAGATTAAAACATAGTTTTTTTTAAAAAATTCAGTTGGTTCAAGTCGATGATTACTATTTTAATAAAACACTGTTACAAAATTTAAAACATTTCAATTTGGAAGAGCCATAACAACAAATATTTCCAACTGTTTCAAGAGTTATACTAAATCAACACCAATTTCAAGATTTTATGAATAACTAGAGCAATCTGAAGAAATATTTAAACGATAACACAACTAAAAGTTGAATTGACAACTTTATAACACTGAATTTGGATATAAAATACAGCAAAATATAAGCCAGAATTTGAACTGTGGAATTATGATTTTCAAAAACTTTTTTACCACATAATAGTGGCAGAAACAGTTAATATGAAATACCAAACGATTTTATTGAAATAAATACAAAAATTTAAATTAGTTATGAGAATTTCAATTTTATTTTCCCCTTTTTCTTACAGTTCTCGGAAAAGTAAAATTATTCAAAATGACAATTATTCTAAAGTAAATGCACTTCCGAGCCCAAGACTCCACAGAAGCAATTATCATCAAGAAAATAAAGTAACTTCTTCAAACACTTTCTATTTTTTTAATCATAAACAAAATATTCTACAGCTCAAAAACTTTGCCAATGATAAAAAAAAGAAAATGAATAAAAACAGACGATTCTGCCATGTAAAAAAATCAATTATTAAATGAAAGATTAAAATACGAGCAAACGATAAGTAATTATTGAAATCATAATGTATTGTAGTGAAAACCTTTTGAACCAAACCACATGCATTGTTTATTTTATGTCTACACATTTTTTTCGACACTCTTTCTTCAAAACAACAAAATGTTAGCACATGTTAATAAATAACAATTTTGTGAAAAATCAAAAATTAATCTACCAAATCATATTTGGAGAAAGTTATTAATTGGAGTTGCCAACAGCAAGTAAATATTTAATCAATATTTATTTTGGAGAATATTGTAGCATAAAAGAGAATAGTATTGCATACAAATGATATTTTCAATTTAAAACTAGAATTATTTTCATTACTCCATCCATTAAATACTATTTAAAAGGACATTGTGCAGGTATATCTATAATATTATTATTAAAACACAATGAATATTTTTCACAACGCATCTGCTTCATTATTTCTTTAACCTCCATAAATTAGGACACTTGTATTTATTTGAATGCAACCAAGTGTACCCAAATCAGTGAAAATTATTGAAGCCATCTATGGAAACGGAATTTTTTCCGCCTTTTGAAAATATTTTAAATTATTCTTTTTAAAAATTTGAAAGTTTACACTCGTATTATTATAACAGACATAAAAACATTTTCAAAATGTAATAATCAAAATAGACATAAAAATATTTTCAAAACGTAATTCTACGGAAATCTTCATTTTTTTTACCCTTTCGGATGCCCTTTATTGCAAAAGAAATAAACATAAGTCTAAATTTGAGGTGGAAAATACAAATTCCATAGAGCCAAAGCTACGTACATAAATTCAAAAAAGTTTACAAAACAAGACAAAAAACAAGAGTCTTAAAAATAAAATAAGGTTTGTTTACTTCAAATTTAAACATTTTTGAAGGAAATTCGAGTTTTTTCTTTTCAAATTTCGTAAGTATTTAAAAATATTTCATAAAAATTTAAAAATGCGCAGATAAAATTTTAAAATAGACATAAAAATATTTTCTCATATTGGAAGAAGAATACAATAAGTTATTATTTTTGATTCATTCGAATGCAATTTATAGTTTTGAAATAAATACTGTTGTCTAGAAATTGAGTAGGGATTTTTTCCCGAATTCTAAATGACTGCTAGTTGAGAGTTTTAACTAAAGTAATTTTTTTTCCATATAGTATTATTAAATTCTAATAAAAATTTATATATATAGTATTTAATGAGGTTTCACAATTCAGTTACTTTATGAACGTATCTATAATTGAAATTTCTCCCCTACTCTCCGAAAAAAGAATCAAAAGAAATTTGTTATTATTGCAGACATAAAATATACCTAGAGAAAATAATATGAGATATTATACTTAAACAGAATATTTTGTTAAATGTATGAATTGAAAAATATTTTCTGATACATGTGACTACTATTTCATTTTAAGTGATGATCTTTTATCAAATAAACAATTTATAAATATTTCTTTAATATTCCGTCTCTTTATATTATTTTTCATATTTTTTTAAATTTAAACTGAAAGTAATTATTTCACATTTTTTACAGATATATTTTTCGATGACTGAGAAAGTGGTATTTTCTTTATTTCCTTTTCTACTCAAAGTATCGCATTTATTTTTTACTGTAAAATGTTTGAAAGCAATGAAAAGCAAAAAAAGGATATTATTTTTCAATTGGTTCATACTTTGGAAAAATTACATTAAAATTACAATCTGAAAAACATTTATAAACTTTGTAAAGTGGAAAGAAATACTTTTTTTTTCATCAAAAATTTTAAACCAAATGCGTCAAACTAAATCTAAAAAGCCACTTTTCTTAGAATTAAGACTTTCAAACGATTTACGAAAACGCATATTTTGGAGTATTTACTATATATTTTTTACAATCTAAAAATTATTATAAGCACACACACACATACACACACACACACACACACACACATATATATATATATATATATTTGTGTGCGTGCGCGTGCGTGATGTGTAACTTTTTGTCACTCATTTAAATGAAAATAATACGAAGGTGGATTACCGTGTTAGAAATAGGAAATGAGAATACAGTAACACACTATTGTATTAACTTGTGATAGTTCCCTTTCTTAAGTATGACGCTGTTCTCATCTCAGAAAATCAACACCCATAACTTTTTCGGCTGATGAGACCATCTACACCTTCTTGAGAGTAATCAAGCAATTCTTTTTGCGATGGTTGCTTGATTTCATAATGCATAATGATAATTTTTGTATTTTGATCTCATCGATAGGGAGAAGACTGCGCAAAATAATGAAGACAACACGTCGTAGCACCAATAAAATTTTGGCTTAAAATCCAGTGTCGTGTGCTCCTTGGCGATCGTGGCGAAAACTTGGCGACTTAGAAAAAATATCACCAAAGTAGCGCTACTTAAGTAGTGACGTCATGAAAACGTTACAAACGGAAGCTAACCAAAAATTTTGGGTTACCACTAAATCGCCCCATTTAAAAAGTAATCGCACCCAGAAGTCGTCGTTTTCTAAGGGACACCCGATACCAGACTTGAGCCGAATTTTGATTTTGTAGCAATTGATTGTCAAATAAAACCTTCCCTGTGAAGTAGTATCAATTAGTTGTGGCCCCGTTTAACAGCTAGCGGAGCCATTGGTGGCTCACCTTCTTTGAACTGGTACAGGAATCTTGACTCTGAGACACCCTAATGATCTTTTTTTTTATTTCCCATGGAATTTACTGTTTGTAATAAACACTGGTGACGCATCTTCGGCATGGCCTTTTTCTATTTTCGGCCCTTCTTCTTGTCAACCTGTTGATATATTTTTTCTGTTTTTCAAATGTCTATAACAGAAAAACATCATGTTTAGGGCAGCAAAGCCGTATTTTGCTCTTGCGTCTTTTAACATCACCATCACTCACTCACTAACACATGGCAGCACATAAAATTAACTCCAACTTACCTTTACAACGTACTCTTTCGTCTAAAACAGGTGTTTTTTCAAACTACCTTCGTACGTAAACTGAAATTTTGTGTTTTATGTACAATTTTTGTAACTCATTCGAATGAAAATGACGTTAAAAATATAAATCCGACTTAAGACCGGTTAATCGGAATATAATTCGATTATAAGTCGAAGCGAGGTATTGTGTTACATTCTACCTATTTTTATACAATCAATTAAAAAGTATACTATTTGCCTTCCAGTTGTCGTTCGATTTAACGTGCAGCAACAAAGTGCATATAAAATTCTCAAAACGTTTGTTTTCTAGTTTTCGCATTAAAAATTATAATACGCTCTTACAAGTACATTTGTTATAATTCTTCTCTGACATCAGCACACCCTTAACTATATCCTAAGCTCTAACCACTCCAAGAATCCAGAAATAAAAAAAAATCCAGCAAAATAATATCCTTCTCTTTTCTTTTAAAAAATCATATATATCCTTTTTACGCTTTAAGAGAAAACTGCATTAGACACACCTGCTTCCAAGCACCCTGTTTCCCATCGCTGCTGAAAACAGACGGATTCGTATTCTGACCACGTTATTTAAGGTTTTCTTTCAACGTTATAAGGGACGGAACAAAATGTGGTTGAGAATGTTGCCATGCATGTAAATTAAACATTTTTTTCCTTCCTTTTTCTCCCCCTCTTTTAAAAATGACTCGCATGTGTTTACGATGGCATGGTAATAATGAGAACGTATTAACTCCGTACGTTGAATGGAGAATTTTAAGGAGTTTCCCATTAGCTTTTAAGATGCTTCCACTATCATAGGTAGATGAAAGATATTTACGCTTTGCTGCCTTGGAAACGGAATATGCAACATTACTGATAATTTCTCGAGTTCGCTTATAGGCGGGGAGGTGTTGAAAAAATATATTGTAGGGAGGGGGACAGGAGGTTGGATTCTATTACTATCGTCATTTTAAGTTAAAAGAATAAATAAATAATGATATTCGTGTGGTGATAAGTAATATCATACCATATTAAATTAATAACTTATTTTGTTACGAAAGCTTTAAAGTTGTCAATTTTCTCTGAAACTTACTTACTTTAAATCTTTAAAAGTGGTAAATAGTAGAAAGCTTTAAGATGTAATAAAAATAGTTACAAAATGTCAATCCCGAGCTTTTCTAATGATTATTATTACTTCATTAATTTTCGTTGCCTAATCACATCCTTTATTGCTATTAATTTATTATTTTATTAGAAGGTGTTTTTTGACGTAAGATATTGTTGATCCTCAGAACTTTTAAGACTTAAATAGTTATTTTAATAGTCGTAGTATTTTAAAGTTATAGTGAAGCAACTTTGATAACAATAATTAAAATAATGGGCAACACCTTTGCAATGACACTATTAAGCAGTATGAGTTTAAAATACAGTAATTACAATGCAGTTTTATGACGAATCTATATTTATTGATAAAAGAAATAAAATTTATGTACCGCCTCAGCAATACTTCTTTCTTCTGTCAATACTTATATTTTTAGAGAATCACTAGGCAACAGTCACTGAAAAATTCTAGCGAGTCAACAACTCAATTATAGTTTATTAAAATATTGTACGTCCGGGTCACCAATATGGTTTGTTACCTACGGTGATTGTATCAGAAGGTTTTAATGATTACTTCACCACCTTAATAGAAAATTATTTATTTAAAACAACATTTAAATGAAAATAAAATTAACAAAATACAGCTGTCTAGCTGATCGGAGGAAGCAAATTGAGAATCTGTGTCAAAAGCTGATGTTGAGGTTGAAGCTATTCTTTATATAACTACAGTTGTTACAGAAAGACTTTAATTCACTTCTTTATTCAAGTATAGCTTAACAATTGCCCCGTCGGTAAAGTGCAAGAATCACACCTCAACATAGTATGAAAGTAATCAAAACACAACATAACAACACAATAATCACTTGGATTCCATTCTTACTCATGTCTGAATTTAACTCTTAATACATTTGTTAATTACTTATCTGATCTGAAATAATCGTGTTCGAGTCCTTAGAATAAAGCATCCTGAGTATTAGACTCACTGATCCTTTGTAGATCATTTGAAGTTCATTCCGAAAGCTCGTTACTCAGCGTAGGTATGATAAAGATGTTTCACATTGAATAATATCAATCACCGTTCCTACCACCATTCACTCGTTTTTAAAGCTTGCGAGATTATTAATTCTTATCCTCAATTCCAGTCACTACACCTCAATAATTATATTCTAATCAACATAAGTCACGTTTTATTCATAGGGAGATTTTCTCAAGCCAAACAACATTGCATAAAAATCCCCAAGTGATTGTGAGTAGTTATTGAAGTTGTCACACTGAGAAGCAATATGAAGGTTATTGGTGACGGCTCTCGTAATTTTGACCCTTGGTTAAGAGACGAGATGACACCTAAGCTAGCACCTCCATCCCCAAACTTCCACACTACTCCAACGGGTGGACTTAGGATCCCGGTCAGATTTAAATTTCATCGGGTCAGCTACACGGCGGTTCTTCAGTGGCATCTGGCCTTGAGCCCTTGATTTGACGAAAACATAAGTTCAAGAGCATGATCACTAGTCTTTTGCAGCCCCTAAAAGTCTTCAAGGATTAGTTGAAGAGAAAAGAGAACCACTACACATGCAGATAGAATTATTGGTTAACTGAAAGATTAGATAAATGAATTTCTCAGACTGATTTGTTAATTATTATTATTACAAAGTTTTGATATGTTTGAAAAGACATGCACCAATAAAGAACTTAACATGTTTGAATCATTTTTCTACTGAAAAAATGGTAAAAGCTAACATTTAAAGTCACAACCTTTAAATATAGTACATCATTTTGTTTTGTTCATTGATCATCATTATCAGAGATCCTTAAAATATTTCTACGACGAGAAGTTTAGATAATTTAAGAAAAGTCGAATACTTAGATTTAAAAGAAAATGAGGATTTGGCGTTTTCAAGAATATTACCCTCTGTCTAAGCCATTCTATTTATATTGGAAACAGTGTGAAAGGGTAATAAGATTTGCAAGAATATTTCACGCTTCAAATGGCTCAGAAAAGTAGTTGAGAATAATCCAAGACAATTTAATATTTAACAAACATCAATATATATCACATTGAATATATATAGTATTGAATATAAGAATAACACTCGTTCTTATTGAATAAAGTCGAAAATGAAGTTAGTTTAAATGTTTACGAAATTAATAAATAATAGATAACTGAAGACATACAGCTCGCATCAGAAAATTATCAAGCTAATATGGAACGCAGGGACAAAGAATAACGGTCAAGAAACTTTGTAAATATAAGTATAGTTTAAGACTGGAGTATCCGAAAGAAAACGAGCACAGCGAATTCTGGTTAGATGCATTGCAAGGACGATGCATCTATTTGTTGTAGATGTCTGTATTCATCCAGGATGAATTCCAGTAGAACCCGGCCTTTGACGGAGAGAAAAAAACCCAGACCAGGTCCAGGAGAGCATTAGTGTTTGACAGTTGGAGGAGGATACTAGTAGGAAACTAATACTTCTCCTCTTCTGCTGTGTTGTTCTGATGGCTACATGTGAGTAAATACCAACCCCACAAGTGAGTATTCGTACGTACTAGCAATTTGCATACATGCACGCATGCAGAAATAGGTTCATCTGACCTGTGACGGCAGACCATTCCTGTTTGCCTCTTGTGCCATAGCTAAACTCAATGTTTTAACACTAAAAGTCAATAAGTCGATCAAAGAGACGTTAGAACAATAAACACAGTATTTATTGCTGGATTGCTAGTACAAAGACAATTATAAATGCTCTCCCGGACAAGGCCTTAACTCGATCTACCAGTAATAAACTAACTGATTCTTACCACTAAGGTTATCTTGACTTCTAGCATACATTAACCAGCCGATAACTTGTAACAATTCCTGGCTCCGATTTCAACTCCGACTCTTGAACAATTGCTGAACACTACAATCACTCAACCTCTACCTCTCTATCGCGACTCTCAGTCTGAGTTTATATATTTCCTAAATCTCCCGCTTCACTTCATTTCTACCTGTTTTCGTTTTACATATTCACGTTTCATTTTTGGTTGGGCAAAGGTTATTTAGCAAAAGCAATCAATCTTAATTAAAAGTCCCCAAGGTTAGTGAAGAGAAAACCGCGAATAGCCTAACATCACGAACCTATCGCCTCATAGCAAGATGCGAAGTTTGTAAGCGGTTCGAGGAGAGGCGCCACAAAGTGGAATTATAACAGCATGCACTCTCATAGATAATACATCTTTCTGTCACATAATCACTTGTAGAAAAGATCGTTCTATCCGTTCAAAAACATTTTCAATAATTTAGATGTCATATAACAGAGCTTAAGATCATTTTTATCGGAAAATTCTGTTTCCAATCGAGATATTCTTAAGTGCATAGAAAAATAACATAACGGCAGTCATTTGCAAGATGAAGTCATTGAGTTATTAGTTGACCTTGAAGCAAAGATTTTTTTTTTAAAATTTAACTGTAAGTCTTTTTGTACGAATATAAATATTACGCAAAAATATCCAAAACTTGCAATACGGCATTTCCCTTTTTAATTGCGTTCCCAAGCTCATGTATGGTTGAATCTAGCTTCAGCCATGTTAATTCTATTTTATCAAAGAAGGTGAATAAATAGAATATGGAGCTACGAGTAAAATTACTGAAGATGTAAGACTGAAATTAACAAATTTTGAACCAAATATTGCTAATCTAGCCAAGAGTCATCAAGCGCACATTCTTCTCATTGATTTATATAAATGTTTGATTTGGTTAAAATCAAATGAGAAAAGAAAAAATTAACTGTTTCTTAAATGATTAAATTATTTAAGAAATAGGTAATTTTTTTTGTTACCATTTTTATAGAGGGAGGGTCGATAAGAGAATTTTAAAATTTTTGGTGGTCGCTAATCAAAAAACTTTGGCGGTCCCTGATCTACACCAACAGCTTAGCTATATATAAAGATTCTCTTGTTGTCACATGTGTTGATTCTAGCTGTATGGCTTTCAAAATGTATTTCGTAATCTGCCTTACTTAACAAATATGCTTCCAGTCCCCAGTAAACTCATTTTATCAGTCTATTATGTTAGTAAATATATACCTGGTCTTTCGTTTATCCGGAATGTATTTCTGTCATATTAGCTAGTGTAATTTGCTGAAATAGAAAAAATTTGGTTTAAGGTTATAAACTTATACTTACTTTTCACCACTAGTAGAACAATTTTCATGGAACTCATAACTATTTTTTTAACTTACTAGCCTTAATCCCAGACGTGAGTAGATAGATTTTTCAATCTCTTCCTTTCTCTACTTTCCTACCTCAGTTAAAGGTTATGACTGATTTCTCGCATTAGCTATTTACACCCAACACTTTTTTTTGCACAGCAGATACGTTCCTCAGAAAACTGTACAAAAAAACCGTATAGCAAAAATACATGTGATATATGGTATATTTGGGGATATGTTCCTCAATTTTAAGAAATCGTGGAAGAGGAAAAACTATAAATATTTTCCCGAAAAACAGTGCATAAAAAGTAATAAGGAAATCCATAGTACATATTCATGAAACAAAAACCATTAATTTTTATTACAAAAATTTTAAATTAATGTATAGTAAAAATTCATTCTTTAAGTACATGCAACATATAACTATTCAAATTGAAATTAGTAATAAAACTACTAACAACTATTCATCGCTACTTGATAACAAGCGTGCACATTTAATACGAACTGGATCAAAAATGATATGGTCAGATGTCTAGCACAACTGTCGGCTTTGATTCTATTGAAGAATTTTGTTCGTTATTAATAAACTCTGTTGCTTTTTTGTTGTTGTTACAAAGTCTATTATTAGCAGCTGTGGTTTTTTTTCTTGTTTCTCAAGTTGCTTATATAATTCTTGATATTCAGCTACACAAAACGAAAGATAACATTGGAATTTTTGTACTTGCTCTATGTCAGGATCATAAGAAAATGTTCTTTCAAACTTGTAGAAACTGTCAAGCCCTCGCGAATTGAATCAGCTATTAATAGCTGAACCATCGATTTCACCATTATCGACTTTTTTTTTATTATCATAAACTGTCATAAATTCAATCAAGTCGTCCTCAACCGAAGAGCTCTCTAACATCAATTCTTCGATGTCTGCTGTTTGTATATCGCTAAAACCTTAGCCTATTACATTTTGATAGAGATGTAATTTCAGAACACACAGCTGATTTTTGTATTACAAAACTTTCACTTTTGACGCATACCAGTAAATTTGTTTCCCAACAAGCATTTAAGGTCGATTGGAACAATTGTTTGATGGCAAAAGAAGCACGCGTAATACAATTTATAATCGTAAACTTTCTCCATGCTTCCACAACAGTCAAATTTCTTTCTTCCACTGAGTATAAAATATATTTAAGCGTTCACTTTATGTAGGACATTTTAAATGCTACAATAATACCTTGATCGAGTATCTGAATTAACGAGGTAGTATTAAGCGGTAAAAACAGAATTTGAATATTTGAATGATCCAGCACTGGGTGGCTGGGCGCATTATCAACGAGCAAAAGTATTTTGAATTCCAAACCTTTTTGTTCCATATATTTCTGGACCTATGGAACGAAACAGTTGATGAACCAATTTGCAAACAGAACAGCCGTCACCCTTGCCTTTTTATTTGACATCAAATGAACTGGAAGTTGTTTAATATTCTTACCTCTCAAAGCTTGTGGCATAAGGAACTTGTTGATTAACCGAGGCTTTAACATTTTATCACCAGATGCATATTCATTGTATTCCGAGTTTCTATGACAACGGCTAAAAAACTCTGTGTTCAATTACAACGAAATAAAGAAAAAAAAATGGATTATAAAATTCGAATATTCCCCGTAACTCCAGAATACAAAGTAAGCAAGTCATGAAGTAGACCCAGTCACTCATACATGTATGAGCATAAGCCAATAATCTTCTTCTGATTACACGGTCGAAATTCAAATTTAAAAAAAAAAATGGAGTGGGAATTCGTGCTAGAACTAAAGATTCACTTAAAAAGTATATTATGAAACGTGTTATTTCAAAATAATGTAAAAAAGACCGTGTAAAATAAGAGTTGGGTGTATTTGATGTAAAATATTTTGAAACGTATGGTGGTGCTACAAAATCTGTGAAAGTCATTGTAACTCTCCTGTAAAAGATCAGAATGTGATTTGACGCTTGTCTGGCTAGCTCAATCGGTAAAGTCCGAGAATAAAAATTTTCTTGATCACCCTAGAATAAGACATTCTTTAAATGTGTCATCTGCTGCACTGAATTAGAGTATTCCTACTTTTATTAGAAATGATGGATGGAATTAGTTTTCTTTGAATAACGAGAAAAAAAGAAGTCCTCCATATTATAAAAGAACATTAACTTTTTATTGATTATTTCTTAACTATTTTTTGTTACATGAAAATATTTTATGAGGGCAAAAAAAAAAAAAAAAACCAGATTTATCTCTAGTAAAATTTTTACTCTCTGATATTATATTAAAAAAAAACCGAATCATCTACGTTGCTTATGTGAGACAGTCACTATCATGCCCATCATTATAAGGGATTATATTTTAAGCGCTTAAAAATTCACTTTGTAACATAAAAAATCTGGAAAGGAAAAAAAAAATGGCGAATGAAGATCTAGTAATCCCTTTTTTTCGTTCTTTAGCATGTAAATGATTTTAATTCTTCTCTTGCAGTTTTTTTTTCTTCATTTTTATGAAACTACATCTTCTAGATAGTCTTTTAAAGATTTTTTTTTAAAGTTCGATAAAAAAAATTTCTATTTGCATTTCTTAGTTACCACTTCGTAGAATTCAATTATTGCCAACTTATAATTTTATCCTTCTTTTTGTATCGATGAAAAAAAATATTGAAATACTCTCCTCTTACGAAAACTGTTTTTTCACTTGCAAATGTACGCATTTTTAATAGCAGGAACTCTCAGAAGAAAATGGTTTTATGAGGGAGGAAACGCGATTTCAAATTCCCTTTCTTGGATTCTTCAAAGAAAATGCTTTCAACGAAATACTCTTCAATGCAAGATAACACATTTAAATTTTCAGCGTTTGTGCATTACAAATTCAAATTGGTTTTGAGTTCTCTATCTTTTTCTTATTTCCCTATCACAATCTCCAGTTTTTCAGTAAGCTATGCATTCCTCTTTCTAATTTACGATGATTCTTGGTTGGATTTTTTTCTCATTCAAACACTTTAAAAAATATAAGAAGAAAATATTATAATTAGATTGAAAATCATTATTATGTATTAGACCCTCTCAATGTAAATGCATGTAATGAATTGATTTATTAATTCATTATTATATGCTCGTTACTTTAGGAAGTACTTACGGAAATGATTTTATTAACAAAAAGAAAGTCTGACCTGAAATACTTAATTTATAAATATTTGTAATTGTTAAACCATAATACTGGAACAACATAAAAATAAACAAAAAAAATTTTTTTTTTATAAAGCCATTATAAAGAGGAGCATGTTTGCTTTGAAGTTAAGAGGACAACAAATTTCCTAATGTTCTTTTAATGAAGAAATATTCGAAAGAAAATAAATTAATGTATTAAAAAGTAAGAAGGGAGCATGTTATTTCTTAATGTATAAGACAATAAGGTACCTTTATATTCTTTTAAAATTGAAAACCTTTTCGAAAGAAGACAATTTCTTCGAAAAATGGTGAGAAGAGAGCATGCTTGTTTCCTAACTTATAGAACAATAGACTTCCTTATATATTCTTAATGTAAATGTTGTTTGAAAGTAGAGAATTTTATTTTAAAAAATAAGAATGTCTAAGTAACGCTAAAAATACATTAAACAGAAATCACTTATATGATCAGAAGGAAATTAAGAATTATTTAATGCAACTATATGTGGGAACATTTTCAAATATAGCAAATTTATTGTTTTAAACAGCCTTAGAATTATAAAATAAAGGGAAAAATGGAATCCTGTAACTAAAGCTGTCTCAAAATGGTTTCTAGTGTATTTTAATCTCTTTGAGTGCTATATAGGAATCAATAGCAAAAATAAATTCAAGGATTTGAACTTTTCAATTCAAATAAAGCCTTATGAAGATAAACTTATAAGGTAGCACAGATTCTTGTTAACAGTATCGTTACTATTATGATATATATCGTTACGATGATTATACACCATATGTATAACTTTGTATATTGTAATATATATATTCATACACTCATGGACAAAAAAATTAGCGCCCCAAGAAATAATTGCGGAATCGTAACGAAACTTGGCATGAAGGTACATGTCGGGGAGATATGCAAATGATTAGAAATGCAGTATGATTGTGCATTACGTATAGCCGGTACAGGGCGTTTAACGTCATTCTCCGTGGAGTATAAAACAGGTAACCAAAGCTTGTTTGAGTGTCCTGAATCGTTTACAAAGGAAGAGCTGAGGTAGGTATGCCATTACGCCGTTTTCGAAGGCAATAAGAGCAGCTGTCGCAGTTTGAGAGGGGGAGAATCATCGGCATGATGGAAGCTGGGTGGTCAGCTAGGCGAGTAGCTCATCAATTAGGCCGCTCTGATTGTGTTGTGGGGAGGTGTTGGGGTCAGTGGATCCGAGAGATGTCATTTACACGAAGACCAGGCTCAGGACCCCTCGACAGACCATTCGTAAAGAAGAAGGTCACATTGTAAGAAATGCTCGCGTACAGCCAACTGCTTCATCGGCCGCCATCCAGGCACAGATAGCACCTTCACTAGGGCCCCCTGTGTCTTCTGGAACCATACGAAGGCGTCTGGCTGAAGGACATTTGGGATCGCGGAGCCCATTACGTGTGCTACCCATGACGCCCACCCATCGACGCCTCCGTTTGGAGTGGTGCCACGCACGAGGAAATTGGACTGCAATGGAATGGAACCAGGTCGTCTTTAGCGACGAATCCAGATTCAATCTCAGCAGTGATGACAATCGTGTTCGTGTGTGGAGACCTCGTGGTGAACACCTCAATCCTGCCTTTGCTTTACAACGACACACCGCTCCCACAGCTGGTGTGATGGTATGGGGTGCCCTTGTCTACAATACACGGTCACCCCTATTATTGATCCGTGGCACCATGGCACCATCAAGACATCATACAGCCCAGCAGAATGTTCATGACATCCTGCAACCACATGTGTAACCACTCCTGCAACGGATCCCATGAGCCATTTTTCAACAAGACAATGCTCGGCCTCACACGGCAAGGGTGTCACAAGAATGTCTCCGCACTGTTACTTTCCTTCCTTGGGATGCCCGATCCCCAGATTTGCCTCCAATCGAGCATATCCGGAATCCTTTGGGGACGGCGAGTTGGGCATCCCACAAGTTTGAATTAACTAGAGGCAAGGTTAAAGCAAATAAGGAACGAAATGTCTCAAGACATGATACAGAACTTGTATGCCTCAATGCCCGATCGTATCGCATCGTGCATTCGCGCTACAGGGGGTTCAACAAGATATTAAATCCTCCGTTCTTTTGCCTTTTTCTCTGAAATAAATGATCTTTTTTCTTTGATTTTCTTATAATTTACTTATATCAAAGTAGTCATTACGTATGTAAAATTTCGTTTCATTTTGACGACTCCTTCTTGGTGCGCTAATTTTTTTTGTCCATGAGTATATATATATATATATATATATATATATATATATATATATATATATTCGTATTGCCCATATTCACTGCTAAACCATACTCATTATATAACGAACATTATTGCAATGCATTTACAGTTCACAGACTTCAACAAATGGATCTGGGAACTCTATATACGAGAGCTATTAAAAAAATACCCGTTTTAGGAATGAAAAAACGCCTTTTGGTACAAATTATTATTTTAACAACATTATTATTTAGTTATTCCTCTTAAGGACATACATTACTCCAAATGCCCTGTATTTTTTTCCATGATTCTCTCGATAACTACATCTGCTGAGCGACCTGGAACTCTTTATCAAAAACGAATGTTCAGTCATGTTTAACTCTTTCAATGAACTAACAATTAACTGTATTCACGTATGGTAAATGACTCCTACAAACAATATCCAGTTTAACTTTTGTCTCCTCAAACTTTCTCCCATTTAGAAGCAAAACGCGAAATACTGAACGATGCTATCAATTCCTTATCTTAGTGAAACTCGAATTACTGAAATGGCTCCAAATCAAAATTAACCAATAAATCAGTATCAATATTTTGGCACCATTTAACAGGCAGTGCACCAACTTACCTTAGATACTCCGTATGTATTCAAAGACGGGTACTTATTAAATCGTCCAAGAATTAAAATCCCTTGGGGAGTGCCTTTTTTTAAATTAGTATGAGAACTACAAAGAATGACAATCTTGATGTACCCGAGTAATCATTCCTATCTCCCATGACGCTTATAGATTTTGATTTATTACAGTTGACGTGCCTCCAGTACTTTCTTATTTCCAACTAAAAATGTATCAAACAATGTACTTAATTAATCCTACATTTTTCTTCCTTATTTAAATTTCAGAGTTATACCCTTAAATATTATTTTAATTGTTAAACAGAGTTGCTTACAAAATAATCCATTGTTTAATACAGCTTCATCAAACAGGTGCCAATGGTAATTTTTTTAAACAAATACCATAGTAAACTTTTCCTATTTTTGCCCCCAAAAGAACTTAACTTTAACAAAGTCTTATAAATTCAAATCTCAAGTGCCTATAACAGGCAGACGAAAAAATTCCTGATACCTTTCAGCGTGTCAAATTAGATATCTGACAAAATATTTATTGAAGATTCTTCCACTTTCCAGCAAATACAGTGGAATCTGTAAAACTCTTAAACTGCTCGAAGAAATAAACTTTAACACCAGTCATTGATGAATATACAAGTATTTTCATAGCTAAAAATATTCATATGAAGAGTTTTGCTGCGGAACAAAATATTCGGACATTTACAGAAGATTTGCTTAGTACTGCTGAGTTTCTGTTGTCCTTGGAGTACATGTAAGCAACAAAACATTCTTTTAATAAAATGCTTCACGTGTTGGAAATTGAAAGTGTCATTTGAAACTGAGTATGAAAAGTTTGGTTTAAATGGTTTTGCTGCAACAACTACAACAGATGTTAAAACGTTTAATAACTAGCTCTTTTGGTTTGGTTTCCAAGATCATTGCAAAAAGCGATCAGACAAGTTTTCTTCCGATCCAAAGATTGAATGCTCAAAAATGCTCAATTCCAATATGTGGTGGGGGAAAAAAAATTCTATTATGTGGTTGGAAAAACATCGCTCTCTGGCTGAAGTGATGACCCTGGACTTAAACAGTAGAAGGCAGCACAGCCTAGAATTGCCCTGAAGCAAAATTTAGCATTTGTGTGTCTAACTAAGATAACCGCTCATAATATCTCAAATAGGAATATTATCCCCAGCTATAGAACACGCATAAATAGACCCGCCTTCTTAAGTATAGACACCCGCTGATGTCAAATGGAAAAAAATTGCACTCCTCCCCCTCCAAAAAATACTCAATGTAACAGGGAGGGGATGACATCATTGCAGTAATGGCTAGAAAAACAACTTTCTCTGGAAATATTGTTTAAAATGTTCCTCTTCGAATCTTCATGATGATACGAGAGGAGGAGTATGCGGTGAATCTTTCAAACAATGACCACAGAAATCGAAGCGCCTTAGTAACTAGAATGAGGGAAAATCCTTTTTTTTTTTTTTTTGTCTGATTGCAAAGAGCAATGAAAAATGTCCCAAAGATTGATGGTCCAAAACGCGACGGCCCTCAAGGTCAACCGACCTCCGCTCCCAGAGCTGTGGGGAAAAGGTCGCTCCCACTGAAGTTTCAAATCAAGAAGAGGAGCATAATTTTAAAAATATTTTTAAAATGATGCCTCTTCCATTGGAATTTGTCAAAGATAAACATATCTTAATTCGAAAAAGAAAATTAATCAGATTTATTTGCAGCATTATTTAAATGTACGAATTTTTATTGAAAGTTCGTGAGTAGTTAATTGGGCCATTTTAAAACACTTTTAAAAGGAAATGATATAATTTATTTGGGTGTGACAAGCTGGAACACAAACTTGATAATAAAGTATTTACTGATTTGTGAACATAAGTCACCAAACAGTAAACGGTGTAGGACAAAATTAAGAAAACAGTTTAGAACCCAAAACGTAATTGTACAAATTAACATCTTGCATATGATTACCCTCTCACTGTACAAACTCAGTAAGTATCTCGCCAAGGCCACCTATTATTCTGTACAGCATGTTCAGGGGAATTCTCGAAGTTTCGAAATCACATCTTGATGGCATGATGTGATTTAACACATTCATTCTCTAACATCTAGATGACTTGGCACAACAAAGTCATATTTGGTTCTTGCACCGTAAGCTTGCCCCGTTAAAACCACGAAACAAACATTCTCAAGAAATCATAATCAATAAAATGAGATCTACAGAGTAACTTGAGGTATTTCATTAATTAAAATAATATTTGTAATTAAAAGAATTCAAAGAGTTCTGTCGCTATTGTTCAATATTAAGTAAAAATATTTAAAAAAAAATCAGACATTAAAAATGGTGATCAACTAACAGTAATGTTTATAAATTAAAATCCTTCGCAGTTTCTCTTCTTCTGATTTTAGGAATTCTCACTCCCATTTTTCTTAAGCTCATATCAGTACATTTATTTCATTTTAAAAATTGAATAAAAATACCGAAAGGAAATTGGAAATTCGAATCTTTGCACCACCAAACTTCTACCGTTTCTTCCATTTTTCCTTTTGATTACATAACACAACAGTCACACCAATACGTCAAGAGAGAAATCCGACTCCTACCCAAAATTCAATTTATGCATTTCCTGTTTTTAATAAAAGTCATCCGGAATAAAATTTCGTAGAAAGAAAACCTGAAACCCAAGCACGCCAACTGAAGATAAACCTGTCAGAGGCGTGGGAGGGAAAAGGCCAGAAAGTCGCCTTGAGGCGTAAAACTCCTTGGAACTTTTAATTAAAATCCCGTAGCTTAACCTCTGGCGAGATCCAAAAACAGAAACTTAAGCTTTTAATCAATTTGCCATTCAAAACGAGTCGAAAATTTAATAAAATGCCTCGCAGGAGGAAAGAGCTTCTGGCAGCTGCTATGGTTATCGCAGAGCAGATGTTTTGCGGTTATTTTAGATGTTGTTTACATATTATATTTTCGGATTTTCAGAGAGTTTAAAATAAACATTGTGTTTTTAATGTGCTGTTGATGTTATCTCAGGAGCTGGAAAGAAATGGTTTTTTAGAAACAGAGTTGTATATATTTTAAGTTTTTTAAAGAGAAATGTTTATGTTGACATTGTGTAACTACATTGTTTTGCTTAAGCTTGCAGCATTGTTCAGTTACAATAATAAATATACAGAAATGTTAAGAAAAACTGAAAAATAATATGAACATAAAAACGTGCATATTATTTCTTATACACATAGACATTAGGGACTAAAATACAGGTAAACGGGTTAATCAAATTTTAGACGTAAATTTTTACCGATAATTCTATATTGTTTTTACTGGTAGTTCGATAAAAAAAATTACGCTACTGCAATATTCTTGAGATCTCCGGCTATTCCCCATTTTCTCTTCACTAATCTCGAAGACGTTTTGGTAATTTGAACTGCATACAATTACAGCTCCTTGCCAATCAAATGAAACTTGTATAGATAAAAAAAGATGAAGAAGTGTAATGAATTGAATAGGAGATAGCGATATATAAGCAAAATAGAACTGAACGGAAAGGAGATATAGAATGAAAAATGTTTTAGATTAGAGGGAATCATCATAATTAATCTACAGCGACTCTGTTCAACAACAAAGCTATAAATTAAAACGATTTAATAACTAGTCAGGGGATGGCGTTTCTTTTATTCTGGTTGGTAAAAGACGCAATAAATAGCAACTTGTCATTTTGCTAGGGTTTAAGGTTCCAGATCCAGGGCGTCCCGTGTGGTGACCGAGAATGACAGAATAGTCCCACTGTAGTTCATGCATGTTGTAAGAAGCGACTAAAATGGGTACACAGCCTCTAGGGGTATAGTGGGGCTCCCTGCCCCTGAGGATTTATATTCATCCACTTACCCATAGGGGACCTCAGGGAATTGCCTTTTTTAGGTAAATACGGGCATCATGACCCCTAGGCACCCTAGAGATTTTTCTCTTTCCTATGGTGTTTACTATCTTTGGTAAACACGGGTAACGCACTCCCGGGTTACCTTAGCAATCCTTCTCTATTTTCGACCCTTCTTTTTATCAACCAAATTGTGTCTTTTCTTCACGTCTAGATCCCAGTTAAATCTTATTTGGAGCAGCATAGCTACATCTGGTTCTTGCGCCAATAAACTTTATATTCATCCACTTACTCACTCCAGATCTAGGGCTCGAAACAACCGCTGTTGGCATTCCAAGATCAACTCTCCCCTTTCATGGGTGTCGAAAACCCCTCGGCTCCGAAGTAGTGACCTAGGACTTGAACACTAGATGACAGTACAGCCGATAACTACATCTGGTTGCCTGTCCTCGGCACAAAACTCTTGCCTCTGTGTGTCTAAGACA
Organism: Nephila pilipes; assembly: GCA_019974015.1. NCBI lineage: Eukaryota > Metazoa > Arthropoda > Arachnida > Araneae > Nephilidae > Nephila > Nephila pilipes. Next base: position 62,050 of record BMAW01004400.1, read on the forward strand.
ACCGCACATAAATCACAACTAGAGATTTCCCTGCTACGGCTCAAGTGTCGACCAGACCTTCTACTCATCTAGAGACAGCTGGTGTTGTCAAATGAAAACTGTGCCACACAACACTCAATATAAAAGAAAGGGAATGAATATCAATTGCAGTAATGGCTGGAAAAGCGACCTTCTCTACAAATATCACTAATTATGTTTCTCTTCGCAGAATCAAGGTGATACTGGATGGAGGAGTGTACAGCGGCTCTGTTCTACAACAATGCTAGAAGTTAAAACGCTTTCATTACTCGTGAGAAGGAGACGTCTCTCTTAGACCGTTTAGAAGGGGCGTAGTTAAAAGCGGCCAATCAACTTCTCAATGGACTAGGGTTCGAAACAGGCACCAGCCCACCAACGTCAAAAATTGGTCTCCCCCCCCCCTTCATGGGGTCGAAAACATCTAACGGTGGAAATGTTACATTGAAAGTTCAGGAATAATAAGAGCAATGCTCCTACAAACAAGAAATGCTTGAATCTGGATGAGGGATTTGGTAAGCTGACTTTATAATTTAAACTAGATCAACAAAGTTGTAACAGGGATTTTATATATTCTTTAATAGATAATAAAGTGTATTGTCCTCCTCTTACGTATCTTCAATTATGGTTTTGAATTTATTGTCTATTTAATAAGACTTTAAGGTGACAAAAGAGTTCAATAATGAAGGAAGGCCGTCAAACACTTTTTCTTGATATAATCTTTTTTTCTCACATAATCCACTAAAGAGAAACTTAATGTATTGATCAAAACAAAACAGAAATACAGCATAATATCCATCCGTGGCACAAATAAAATTAATAAAAATATTAATAAAATCATTTAAAAAGAACAAGAGTGTTTTCCAAAAGGAATATATATCACGGGGAATATTTTCAAATCATGTATAATTTTTTACTTACTATTAAGCCAATAAATGTGGAATCCGAAAAACCTTTTACTATGGCTTCCAGAATTATTTTGAATAAAAATTAAATTACAGGAAATCAAAGTTTTGATCAGTTATGTTTCTTATATGCTTATTTTTTTAATTAGATGTTGACAAATACGTAAAGTATTTAATTATTTCTTTCATAACTGTGTTTTCATTTGGAAAAATTACTCATGTATTAGCATTATAATTTATAAATCCTTAATAAAATTCTAAAATTTTATTTAGTTTATATATGTTCAATTTATTTTCATTTCCTCATATCACAGCATGCAAATTTCAAAATTAATATCTTATTATTATTATTATGACATTTTTTACGTTTACAGTGACGAAAATTTCCTATGACATACCGGTTCTGTTTGAAAATTGTACCGAATAACAAGTAATATAAAAAAATCAGTAATTTTGTATTCACTTATAAACACCAATCCATATTATTTTTAGTTATACTTTATAATGCTTTTAAGAATTTCAAATAATTTTCGTTCACAAATTTTGAATGCAAAAATTTAGGTATAAATTGTTTATAAAATTTTGATTAATTTACCATTATCATTAGTCACTTTTGCGCTTCAATTTATATAAAAGATAACGTCAATATATCAAAAAAAAATCTTTATTCCTTACATGAATTTTGTTTCAGTTTTTCAAAAGGTTATGAGAAATTTTATATTAGAAACAAAAATTTCATTCCTTAATTTAACATTAATTGAATTCGTTTCCATTTGAATAGATCAGTTTGCACATGCACGCGATACATATTGAAATACGTATAAAAAAAGAACTATTCATTCATTACATTATTATTCATCATAAAATATTTACTAGATATATGAATATGATTATATAAATTTGAATCAATATTATTGGCTGATAACTTCAACAGGTTTTAAGAAGCAAAAACTTTAAATTCTCATTTGATTTGTTCTTGAATGTTTTTTACATTTTACGAGTTAGTAATCATATGCACGTAGTATACAATGAAACGCGATTATGTCCTTAGAAAGAGTTATAATTTACATTATTATTTGTCATATAATATTCAGTGTGAGTATATGATTCTAATTTCTAAAACATGAAACAATATTTTCGATTGGTTATTTATTTTGAGAAATATTTTCTGTTCCAACAACGTTTATTTTTTTGATTATGATGTAGTTGATTGGGGGGGGGGAGGTATGAAGTGTTTATTTTCAATTTTATAAGATATGTTATTACTTTTAAGCTTACTGTCAGCGTTAAATTTGTCAATCGAAACTTTGCTTCTACTTTTATAGAAGAAATAGTTTTATAGAAGCTGATCAGTTTGGTGATTATGAATTCAGTATTTTAAGATTTCAGTCTACCAACCATTTTGATTCCGTGGGTGTAATGTTAATCCTATGGAATTTCTATAATTGTCCTCAAGTATTTATTATTTTATCTCTTTGCATTAAAAATGTATTTGAAAGAGAAAAAAAAAATAAGGACGGTTTCTAAAGAATTACAACTTTTTCTCTGAATTAAAAAAAATATTGTCACCTACTCGTATTTTAATAAGGGTTTTCGGGACCTTAAAAATATTCTAAAATATTTTCGAGAATAAGGTTTCAGAGGGATTATATTTCGGATGAAAATGTAATCAATTTGAATGGGCATTCAAATAGCTAAAATAGTCTAGATTTGAGGACGGTTATAGAAATTCTATACGATTAACATTACATTCCCGAAATCAAAATGGCTGGTAGACAGGAGCCTTAATTGACTTAATTCGTGATGGTTGCATGAACGCTGAAATCATGTTTTTTTTTTTGTTGTTGTTGAAGTCATACCTGATATAAATCTCATCTTATTATGTACCTGAAAAATCCTTGCACAAGTTTACATTTCTTTTTACTAATTGATAATGTTTTAGCATTAAGATTCCCCCAAAATGTTTTCAAAAATATGTTTTTGATTTTTTTTTTTTTTTACATTAATGTAGATTATTTTAAATTAGGTGCAATTTTTTCGTATTAGTTTGAATGTTATGAACAAATGAGTATATTGTTTTTTTTTTTAAAAAAATTCACTAACAAATAAAAACTGATAACAGTGTGCCTGAAGTGATTGATCGCAAACACATCAGTGATTGCGTTTGTCATATGATCGCAATGTCATGATGTAATCTCATTCTACTAAATGCCGTTGACTGAAATTCTGGAAAAATAAGTGAAGCCAGCTCTGGTTTAATCCTTTGTCTATTCCTCAAATGAAAGAAATATGTTATTAATAGTATATTATGTAATTTTAGTGTGATATTAGACGCTCATGGAGGAGTGAACTCAAATAGAGGGTTTACTTTGGATCAAATGTAAACAAGTTGGATTTACTTGTAATATCTTAAGCCGAGTGGACATAAATGAGAAAGAATCAAGGAACTTTGTCCTGTTATACATGTTCCAAGTCAACTTAAAATTATTTTATGATGTTATTTACAGACATAACAAGAAGGGAGTAACATTTAAAAGAAATCTGAAATAAAAAAAAAATAGTTGCTCTTTTGAGAGAAAGGGCACAATGGGAAAAATTTGAAAATTCTTCCTCAGGAGTGTCAGTTGATTAATTCTGTTTAACTGAATTTGGATAATAAATAAACGCATTTACTTAAGTTTAAATGGGGTACTTATAGGAATTTTCCATTTTCAAAATATGATGATAATGTATCAATTGTAGATATGACATTTTTTAATTACAAGAGTAACAACTCAAAATGTTACTTATTTGAAAAAATTAACTCTATTCAGTTTCATTTTTGTATTTGTTACATATTAAATTGTTTAAAAAAAGCAGCGGGATCCTTTGAGTATATTATGTTCTATAACAAGTACTAAATGTAATATTATAGCTTCGTTATGCATTCATTTCATATATCGCAGATGCAAAGGGAATGTGTACGTTTTAAATATAAATAAGAATGATTCGTTTAGTCAATCTTCTACCGAATGTAATACAATTTTTATTGTTTATTCATTTCATATATCAGAGAAACAATGTTAATATGTACATATGAAAGATATTCAGGTGTGATTCTTAAAGTATATCTCGTATCAAATGCAATATAGCTTCCAATATGCATTCATTTCATGTGTAGGAGAAGTTATGTGGATATGCATGCATTAAGATATAATTGAATAATCTTTTAGTCTACCTTGTATCTTCCTAAGTGCTGAATGTAATATAGCTTTCAATGTCCATTAATGCTTCGAGGAAGTAATGTGAATATATACAGGAAAAAATGTGCGAAATTATGCTTTATTTTTTATTCTTATATACTATGATTATATATTTATCTATCTAAATAAGAGATGTACTATTTATAGATGTATTTTAAGATATTAAACTTAGCATTGCGACATAGATTTAAAAATAGCACCACAAATATTAAGTCAATTAAGTTGAAGTAATAAAATTATATTCAATTCCCTAAATCTATGTACTCGTACATTCGTTCTAATTTTTTAAATTTGTCTAAGAAGAGTTGCCAATAAGTCCAAACAACAAATCCTCGTCCTGTACTTAGATTTCGTTACAGATGACTTTTCAATATACTCTTTTGTGTCGCACGCTTCTTACCATTCTAAAACATCCATTTAAATTTGCACAGCTGTCAAAAACTTTAAAGGCCTCGGGCTTCTGTTTTCTTCGATGGACTCCTCCATTTTCCTGTCAGTTTGTTGCTCGCCCCACTGCAACAGAGGTGGGTGCATCCCTTGAGACTTGCCTCGATGCAAAACTTGCTTCGATGCTGCATTTCTGCCATTAGGATGCACGCAACCGAGGCGAACCGGTAGATTTCGGGGAAAAGCATCCGCACCAAAAGACAAAATCTAATCAAAGGGAATGTCTTTTGAAAGCTAAGTGCCTCTGCTGCTGGTGCTGCAGCAACCTCCCTTCTCTATCTCTCTTTTGAAACCGAGTTAGTTATTCTATTTCAAAAAGAATTAATGCGTTCGAACTTTCGAACGTTGGGAAAAGCATTGTTCGAACGTTCCTTTCCTCGTTAAATATCGGGAGTTGGAAAATTCCTCCTTTCTCGAAAAGTTTATTTCGTTGCCAAATCTCGAGGGAGAAACTGGATGCATTCCTTGAATCTGTCGAGATGCTTAATTTTTCTTGTTCGTTTCAGAGAATGCCAATCCGTTTTCAGTGCAGTGATTAATGGTGAATGCCTATATTAGGTTCTAAAAGAGAAGATTTATTGTATTTAAAATAAGAGATAATTTATTGCGACATAAATATATATTATTGAGAAAACTTCCGTTTTAATTTAATTGTTAGCTTTGTTGTTTTAGTATAAGATGCATAAAATGTTTCATAATTTAATTTTCATTAAATTTAGAATCTAACGACAGATTAGCTCCAATTAAATATGGTGATATTATTAGAGAATTAGCTATCACTTTATACTGCTATATATTTTAGAAACTATAGGATTATATTTTTGATAGCAGATTATTGCTATTCAATTTATTTCAATCTTAACATTTATTATGAAGCACTTTTATTTGGGTATAGAACTAAGTATACTTTTGAACGATTAATATCTATTTATTTGAAACTGCTCGTCATCAAATTCGAAAGAGTAACATTATATTTAACTGACACTCCAAATTATTCAGGTGTTTACTAACATGGTCCTCCTACCTTAATTTTTATTAGAATAGATTATTTAATTTAGATGAAGAGATCACAATAAATGTTTCTTAAAACTTCAAAGCAATATGCTCAACAATTCATGTGTTCCCAAATGGGTGTATATACATATTAAATTAAATAATTAAATTGATTTTCATATACATATTTGATTCATTACTTCAGATCTTTTTTTAATGAATGGGCAATACAGAGACTCTTGTGGTGTCTTTCTCTTGCTAGATTCAACAAAACTCCAATATTTAAAAAAAAAAACAGATGAACTTTATCACATATTCTCGTCTATGTCCCGGAGTTAGTTCTCGCTTCTAGCTCTCTAATCAGTCCATTCTCCCTCTTGTTCCATTACATTGGGAGCCTTTCCTTAACAAAGAGAGGGAGGGCTGCCAAAATTTTCTCACTCCACAGGTACCAGATAATACAAATACCACATTTTTTTTCTTCTTTTCAAATCTATACTAGACACTTTTAACAGTGCAAGAATTTTTTTTTTTGTTTTTAGTTCAGATTCAAAATATATTAGTGGAAATTTTTTATATTATTTTTTTAAATTTTCACAGATTTAAAGCAATTACTTTACAAAATGCAGATTTAAAAAAAACCAAAAATTACAATAAATATGAAACTAGACAACTATTAGAAAATTTTATTTTTACATCAGAATAATATAAGTATAATTATAGAAGCATAACATAAAAGTGGTGTTTATATCACGATAGAAAAAATTAAATTAAAAATTTACCCTAAAAAACACGTGCAGAATTAGAAGAATTATAATGTCTTTTAAAGAAAATTTCGTACTCAGTAGGCCAGAAGTTAAAAGCTGGAAAGGCCATCTACTTTCATAAAAGATACAACCTGAAAATGACAATTAAAAATTAAAACATTAAAGTATTGTTTTAAAATATAAAAATAAAATAAACTGTAAAGTATAAAAATAAAATTTTCCTTAAAATAAAAATACATAAAAGTAATTATAAATCAAAACTTAAAAATTTTAATAGTATCTTATATCATCATATTTTATAAAAAAAATTTAAATAATATTCTATGTAATTTTCATATTTTTTATTCTAGTATTTTAGTTAATTTATTCATACTTTTATATTCTTTTTCTATTTTAATTAATTTCAAAATACCTTTCATTCTTCTTCTATTTTAATTAGTTTCAAAATACCTTTTATATTCTTTTTGTATTATAAATCAATTCTAAGGACTTTTACTACTCTTTTTCTATTTTAATTCATTTCTAAACACTTTCTCAACTCTTTTTCTATTTTGATTCTCCTTTCTATAAACTTTCTGTACTCGTCTTCTATTTTAATTCAATTTTATACTCTTTCTCTACTCTTCTCTTCCCTATTTTAATTATTTTCTTTTCACTTTCTATATTCTCCTTCTATTTTAATTTATTTATATATATATATTTACATTCTCCCCCCCCCCTATTTTGATTCATTTCTTTACCCTTTCAATATTCTTTCTCAATTTAGACTCATTTTTATACACTTTATATTCTATTTTAATTCATTTCTAAACATTTTTCATATTATTTTTCTATTTTGATCCAAGACTATACTATTTCTATAATCTTCTTGTTTAATTCATTTCTCTATAGACTTTATTATTTTTCTATTTTAATTCGTTTCTATACTTTTCTTTAATTCATTTCTCTATAGACTTTATTATTTTTCTATTTTAATTCGTTTCTATACTCTTCTATTTTAATTAATTTCCGTATACTTTCCATAAATACTTCTTGTATTTTTATTCATTTCAATATCCTTCTTCTTTTTTAATTCATTTCATCCCCACTATTGAAACAGAAACGATCTGGAAACTTCCAAAAACTCTGCTCCACTTCATGATCCAGAACCATTCACACGAAACTGCCATGCCTTCCACTCCAATTTCTAATGACACATTCTCTCTTTGAATTCCGAAGCGTTTTATTAAAAGAAAGTTTCGCAACTACTGCCACTCCAAGGACTAATAGAAATTCAGCAGCACTAAGCAAATCTCTCTGTAAATGTTTGAATATTTTGCTTCGCAGCAAAACTCTTAATATGAATATTTTTAGCCTGGAAAACGTGTTCATCAGTGACAGTTATTAGGCTTTAATCCTTCCAAGAGTTGAAGAGGTTTACAGATTCCGCTGAATTTGCTGGAAAGCGGAAGAATCTTCTATTAGATGTCTAATTTGACATATTGAAGGGTATTAGGAAATTTTTCGTTTGCATGTTATTGGCACTTGAGAAGTTCGACCGCTGCTGGTGAATTAAAGAGGCTAATTTTAGTAAAATCCCTCGTTAATTAGTTTTATTTTTCATGTTATTTCATGTTTCGGCCTAAAAAAGGATTTTTTGAAAAAAGAAATTTTTAAAAATATTTCAGTAGATGATTAGAATTCGTGAAGAGTAAATTTCTATATAACACGGAGAAAAAAGAAATACTCAAAAATGAATACCTAGACGTACTCATTTTGAAATGAGTATGTTTGTATCAGATTTGAGCGTATACCTTTATCGAATGTGAACATTACAAGTATTCAAAACCAAAAAAAAATGGGAAATCAGCATTCTCAAAAAATTATTACAGATATAAGGACTATAAAAGTTCCTTTTATATACTGACTACGTATTTTACAAAGTGGGTTTCAAAAACAAATATGGTTTGCTTTAATATTTCGAACTATATTTCGTATTTACCACGCTACACGCGGTAGAATACAGGAATATTAAAATGAGTATGTACGCATACTCATTTTCGAGTCTGTGTTTGTTTACATTTTTTTTCCCAGTGACTCGCTCACAACTACAGAAAGATTCTTTTAAATAAGATATAAAAATGTTGTTGAAATGTTATTGATCATGATTTTCTGATTTATGATTTGAAAATGATTTTCTGTGAGTAGTTATTTGTGCTTTGCAGGTGTTTTTTTGTCTGTATTCATATTACATCGTAATCGTAGCTTAGTGACTTCTTACTTTAATTTGCATTAAAATTATTTTCGGTAAAATCGAACTTTGATGGATCCCCTTGGCGATTTTTTTGAGATGGCGCCAAAGCAGGTGTTTCAAACTCGGAGCTTCATTCATCAGACATGGCAGGAATCGTGGAATCTTCAAATTAACAACAAATTACACTCGGTGAAGCCGATAATTGGAGAATGGCCTGTTTTTTCAATGCGAAGAGCCGATATCAGACTGACTCGCCTTCGCATTGGACATACTCGTTTTACACACAAACATCTTTTGTTTGGAGAAGATGCTCCCAAGTGTCCTTCCTGTCATGTCCCTTACTCTATTTATCACATTTTAATTGACTGTCCGGTGTTTGATCATCATCGCCGGACTTTTTTTCATTCATCTGTTTTAAATCTATCTGACTTGGTGGGGGAAAACCCGCACCATAATTTATTTGCTTTTTTACGACATATTTGTCTTTTACACCACATTTGATTTTTTAACTTTTTATCTTTTGTGTGTTATTTGTGTTTGTCTTGCGTTTTTTAAAGCTGTTACTTTTTAAATAGATTTTAACTAGTGTTTGGCGCAGCATAGCCTACTTTGGCTCTTGCGCCATTAAACCTTACAGTCACTACAAACTCGGAGCTTCCGAAAGAGAGAAAAAAAGATTGCGTCGTGCCTGGAAGGCAAATGAAGTACCAGAATGACGTTGACGTCGAATCCCCTTTTACAGATTTTATAGGGTTACCATAAACAAACCTGCATGGTAACCACATTAGCGATTTATCGCCAAAAGAAAGTTAAAGTTCGCCAGGCCCCCTCCAACTTCGATTCAACCGAATTTTGAATCGGAAGTTTTGTAACAAAAACTTCATAAAGTGTAAAATAATATATAAGATGAAGAAAATGATACTTGCAAATAAAGGAGCGCTTATTTATTTCCCTGAAAATTTTAATTGATATATATTTTTCTGTTTAAAATTCATTTTCGATACAACAACAGTATCGGAAACAGTATCGGAAAATAAATTCAAAACATACTCACTGGATTGTTTGATTCTCATATTTGATGCAGTAACAGATTCATAAATAAATACATGACACTCATTTTGCTATTCCACACTCATAATTGATACAAGATTATATTCAGAAATGAGTATGTGAAGTTTCCATTTTGAGTACGTACAAAAATGAGTATGTGCGAGACTCAAATATGAGTATGTTGGGATAGGAACTATTTTGAGTATGTGACGTATTCAAAAGTGAGAACGTGAAGTTGCCATTCTGAGTATGTGCTTGTTACTAAAAATGAGTATGTGCGAATCTCAAATTTGAATACGTTGGGATCGGAGCCATTTTGAGTATGTGAAGTATTCAAAAGTGAGCACTTTCTACTCGATTTTGCATACCCGTTTTTCGCAGTGAACTAAAACTTAAGATCAATAATCTTAGATTAAAAGTTATAAATTTTATATAAATTAATAGAAAATAAATTATGTCATGCAAGCTTATATTTTAAGCATGGAATTACGCTTATTTCAACTACTACTTAAAGCAAAGAAGGTTTTAGAAAAAAAGTTTTTGTATTACTTATAATTTAAATTCACACGCTTTAATAAAAGCGTAAAATATGATGATAAATAATTTATCTTATATATATGAAAGAGTCTAATATAAATATTTTACAAGATCTTATTCAACTTGTTATGTTCATATGTATATATATATATAAATGTCTTTCCAGTTCAAAATTTGCGCTGAAATTTAAATCTATTTCTTGTCATCCAATCCAACTGAAATTTCGCATACACATAACAACTCCGATTACAATACAATACTAAGGCATGCCTAAGTAGTCAAGGGCTAAGGGCAGTAAGGGGGGGCTAGCATTTAACAAAGACATAACGAGTTAAAATTTAAGTTCTCGTGTATAGCTTATGTGATTATTTTTACTCTTAAATTTCCAGACAAACTAATTAAATAAATATATGAGTAAACAAAATTCTTCTTAAATCAAGCTTTTATTTAAAGATGGACTAAAAGTATACAAATAATTTTTCTTAAATGTAAAAAATATACATAATTTATTAGAGCTAAATGGATTAATATTTATTTTGGTCCCATGTATAAGTAGCTATGGTATATTTAATTTATCGGTAATTACATATGTATCTTAGTTAAGCAACTTAAGCTTTTATAAAGTATTTTGCATTTTAAAAGGTTATTTTTATACCCCTTTTTTCTTCTTCAAATAAAAGCTTGATTAATTTTTTTTTTACTTTATTCATTTTCAATGAAGTTATTTTTATGTTGTTGTTTGAGTATAAAGTAAAGTTTTGATAAAGAATACAAGAAATCGCTGGTCAATAAGTAAAAATTAAATTAATGATGACATCTTGTAAATATTTTAATGCCCAATGATCTTCGAAATAGAAATTCTGCACATTTTTAAAAACTATTTCCCAAATTAAAGTACCATCTCATAGATTTTGAACTATTTATTATACATAAATGGTAAAATGTCTACACTTGTGAAAAATTTACTGTGTTAAAAGATCTAATAAAAGTTAACAAACCATTCTGTTAAATATAATTTTGGAAAACTATTTGAAATTACAACACATACCCCCCCATATATATATATATATATATATATATATATATATATATATATATATATATATATATATATATATATATATATAATACTTGCATATTTGTTTGAAGAGAGGAAACTTTCTTGTTGGCATTTTAAGTTTAATAAAATTTAAGCGTAAACCTTTAGCCTTAATCTATGACAAAAACTGTACAAGATACAACTAATGCCAGTTGAATTCTGTTGTTGCTGTTTCTAGTTCCTCGTGATTCAAACAAGTTTAAATTAATTCTATCAAATCTTTTACCCTCAATGTTCTAGTAACATTAAGAAGTGTTCATACAAATCAGATATTCTCAGTCCCATACCAACTAGAATATGTTCTGGTGAGGCTTAATTTGATGTACATTTGTGACAAATAACGAAAACGCTACTGCCATGAATGAATACAGTCGATTTTACATGGCCACTGAACAATCGCTTGACTCAACTTCCTCGGAAATTCAACAATGCACCAGGGTGTTTTCCACTCACCAATCTTGCAAAGCAGTAGTGGAATTCCCCATGCTTTATTGTTTTACTTCTTGAATTAAGTTGTGATTTACTGGAAAGAGAGTTGAACCACATAACAAGTATATAACATTGAAGTTCAATAACAGTCACAGAACTTATTAAGAAAGGGTAGGAGGATACTCGTATAGCTAACTTATTTAAAATTTCCATGCAATAATCTATGAATTACAGAAAAAAACTGAAGTATGAAATCCACTCTTCACAACATCGAAAATATGGTATATGCTTTTAAGCATAACACATAGTGAGGTAAAAGAAACACTAATTTTTCTACTTACTCGATACTGTCTTTATTGCTTGAGTGATAATGTTCTGTCTATCTTACGGGCTGCTTCTTTGTGTAAATGTGAGCATGCTCACGGAACCCAAACAGAGCATATTCCGTACAAAGGGATTTAAAAATAGGACTTTAAACATGGGTATTTTATAATGCATGATTATAAAGGGATAATTAAAGAAAATGAACTCATTATACTGAATGTTATTGATAATATCGAGAGTCACTTAATGATTAAAGAGATCACTTAAAGGAGATTCAAAATTATATGATCCGTCGCCAATACCCCTCGTGCATCTTCTAGTGAGAAGTTAAAGAAATCAATCAATCGATTTCTAAGACTGCATGGTTTAATGAACGACTCGATTCTTTTTTAATAATTTCATGATTAAAAATATCTTCCAATAAATTATAATACATTATTGATAGACTGGAATGTAGAGCGAGTAAACAAGTAAAGGAAATAAGTATTAATTCTAGACAAACAGTTAAATTAATCTCAAAAGTCTCTGCAGAAAATCACTATTCTTCATTCAAACTTCAAAATACATCCAAACGGTTTTCAGAGAGGAGTCACACCTTTGTCTTATTTAAAAAAATCATCAGTAGAGTGTTCACATATAAGCAATCAGAGTGACTTTTTTTTCTCATTTTAGAGATTTTCTCATTGCTGTTGAACAAGGGTCATAACTTAGAATTCTATTAGACCAGATCTTGAATATATAAGACCGTAATGTGCGAAACACTGCATTCCTTGAAGAATAGGATTAGATTATTATAATAAATAACGTAGTAAAATATGAAATAATTTTACAACATGCTTGAGTATTCGAGAGTTATCCAGGAAATTAGAGTAAGCAATTTCTTAAGTATCGAAAATGTAGAATACTTTTGAAAAATTTACTAATTCACATACTTGCATCAGACAATATTTTTTTGACATAATCGTCTTCCTTTATAATGCTTTTTGTCAGTCGAGAAATGAGCCTTTTCTAACAATTGAAAAAAAAAAACTTTACACAACTTATTTGACTTATTATTTGATGGTACTTCGGACCACATCAATAGTCGAAAACATTTTTTCCACCTATAAAAGACTTCCGAGAGGTGAAAGGATGAAATTCTGAAAGTATCAGATTAAGTTCGAGAGAGGGGTGATTGGTAATATCCCAACCTAAAGAATCTGAGATCTGCTTTGTGACATTGACAGTGTGGGTATGTGTATCGTCCTTCGTAATTTTTTAGAGATTCTCAGTACATCTTAACATTAATTGCTTCTCTTTAGAGCAATACTTCACTGATAAAAGTCGCTTTATGGTTCCAATCAGATTCCGGTTGAGAAGAGGGGTGATTGGTGATATCCCAACCTAAAGAATCTAAGATCTGCTTTGTGACATTGACAGTGTGGGTATGTGTATCGTCCTTCGTAATTTTTTAGAGATTCTCAGTACATCTTAACATTAATTGCTTCTCTTTGAAACAACTGCTACCACTGATAAAGTCCTTTATGGTTGTCAGATTCCGATTTGAAAGAGGGGTAATTGGTGATATCCCAACCCTAAAAGATCTGAGATCTGCTTTGTGTGACGGTGTGCTGGGTATGTGTATCGTCCTTCATAATTTTTTAGAGATTCTCAGTACATCTTAACATTAATTGCTTCTCTTTAGAGCAATACTGCAGTAAAAATCGCTTTATGGTTCCAATCAGATTCCGGTTGAGAGTGATTAGTGATATCCCAACCTAAAGAATCTGAGATCTACTTTGTGACATTGTGGTGTGGAGTATGTGTATCGTCACATTGTAAATTTTTAAATTCTCAGTACATCTGTATTGCTTCTCTTTAGAGCAATACTTCACTGATAAAGTCTTTATGGACTGTCAGATTCCGTTGAAGAGGAGTGATTAGAGCTGATGTCTCCCAACTTAAAGAATCGGGAATCTGCTTTACGTGACATGGAGTATGTGTATCGTCCTTCGTAATTTTTTAGAGATTCTCAGTACATCTTAGCATTAATTGCTTCTCTTTGGGGCAATACTTCACTGATAAAGAGGCTTTATGGTTCCAATCAAATTCAAGTTGAAGAAGAGGGGTGATTGGTAAATGCTCTAACCTAAAAAGAATCTAGATCTACTTTGTGACATTGACGGTGTGGGTATGTGTGTCGTCGCTACCGTAATTTTTTTTAGAGATTCTCGAGTACATCTTAACGTTAATTGCTTCTCTTTGAGCAATACTTCACTAGTAAAAGTCGCTTTATGGTTTCCATCAGATTCCGGTTGAGAGAAGAGGGGTAATTGGTGATGTCAACCTAAAAGAATCTAAGATCACAACACAACGACATTGACGGTGTGGTATGTGTATCGTCCCTTCGAAACTTTTTTTAGAAGAGACTATAAGTACATCTTAACGTGTGCTTCTCTTTAGAAGCAATACTTCACTGATAAAAGTCTTTATGGTTCAAATCAGATTCCGGTTGAGAAGAGGGTGGTGATATCCCAACTAAAGAATCAAAGATCTAACTGTGACATTCCAGCAGTGTAGGTATGTATATAATTCCCTTGTATTTTTTAAAGAGATTCTTTTATGTAACATTAATTGCTTCTCTTTAAACAATACTTCACTGATAAAGTCAGCTTTATAAGTTTAATCAGATTCCGGTTGAAGAGGTGATTAATTTGATATCCCAACCTAAGAATCTAAAGATCTGCTTTGTATTGACAATTATTGGAATATGACATATCGTCATACGTAATTTTAAGATTCTCAGTACATCTGCTTATTAATTACTTCTCTTTGAGCAATGCTTCACTGATAAAGATCGCTTTGGTTTTCAATCAGATTCCAGTTGAGAAGAGAGTGGTGATAGCATCTAACTAAAGAATCTAGATCTGTTTATGACGACTGACTTAGTGTGGTATGTGTATCGTCCTTTATTTTTTAGAATTCTCATTACATTTTAACATTAATTTAACTTCTCACTTTGGAGTGAAACTTCACTGATAAAAGTCCTTTATGGTTCCAATCAGATTCCGGTTGAGAAAGAGAACAATTGGTGATATCCCAACTAAAGACAAAGATCTGCTTTGACTTTGACAGTGTAAGACATGTGTATCGTCCTTCGTATTTGCAAGATTCTCATTACATCTTAACATTAATTGCTTCCCAGAGGCAATACTTCACTGATAAAAGAACAACTTTATGGTTCCAATCAGATTCCGGTTGAGAAGAGGTGATTGGTGATATCCCAACTTAAAAGTCTGAAGAGATCTGCTTTATGACATTGACGACATGGTATGTGTATCGTCTTGGCATAATTTTTTTAAAGAATTCTCAGTACATCTTTTAACATTGTTGCTTCTCTGCGACAGCCACTTCACTGATAAAATCGCTTTGTAGTTTAGATTCCGGTTAAGAAGAGGGTGATTGGTGATATCCCAACCCCAAGAATCAAATCTGCTTTGCAACATTGACAGTGTGGGTATGTGTATCGTCCTTCGTAATTTTTTTAGAAATTCTCCACATCTTAACATTAGTGCTTCTCTTTAGAGCAATGTACTGACTCAAAAGTCACTTTATGGTTCCAATCCAGATTCCGGTTGAGAAGGGGTGATTGGTGATATCCCAACCCTATCACAGGAGTCTCCTTTGTGACGTGATGATGCAATGTGTTTTAATCCTTCGTAATTTTAGAGATTCTCGGCCCTCTGCTGATAATTGCTTCTCTTTTAGGCAAAACTTCTTGATATAACATGGTTAATCAGATTCCGGTTGAAGAGGGGTGATTGGTGATATCCCAACAAGAATCTAAGATCTGCTTTGTGACATTGACAGTCATTAACGTTATGTATCGTCCTTTAATTTTTTAGAATTTTCTGTTACATCTTAACATTAATTACTTTCTTTGAGAGCAACTACTTCTGATAAAGTCGCTTTATGGTTCCAATCAGATTTCCGGTGAAGAGAAGAGGGTGATTGGTGATATCCAACTTCAAAAAATCTAAGATCTGCTATGACATTGACAGTGTGGGTATCGTCTTTGTAATTTTAGAATTCTCATCACAACATTATTAATTGTCTTTGGGGCAACTTCACTGATAAAAGTCGCTTTATGGTTCCATCAGACTGGTTGAGAAGAGGGTGATTGGTGATATCCCAACTAAAAGTCTAAGATCTGTTGACGGTGTGGGCCAATAGCCTTATACTGATCGCTTCGCTAATTTTTTGCAGAGATTCTCAGTACATCTTAACATAATTGCTTCTCTTTAAACAATACTTCACTGATAAAGTCAACTTTATGGTTCAATCAGATTCCGATTTGAGAAGAGGGAGTTGACGATATCTAACTAAAAGAATTCAGAGATCTGCTTTGGCATTATTGAGTGAAAGGTATGTGTGTCGTCCTTCGTAATTTGCGATTCTCAGTACATCTTAACATTAATTGCTTCTCTTTAGAGCAATACTTCACTGATAAAAGTCACTTTATGGTTTAAATCAGATTCGGTTGAAAGAGAGAGGGGTGATTGGTAAGTAACCTAAAAGAATCAGATCTGCTTTGTGAGCGTGACAGTGTGGGTATGTGTATCGATGATCCTTCGTAATTTTTAAGATTCTCAGGCTACACTTTCTAGCATTATTGCTTCTCTTTAGAACAATACTTCACTGACAAAATAAACACATGGTTCCAATCAGATTCCAGTTTAGAGAGAATTGGTGATATCCCAGCTAAAGAATCTAAGATCTGCTTTGTAATGACATTGACGGTGCCGGGTATGTGTGTCGTCGCTAAAACGATTTTTTAAGAATTCTAGTACATCTTAACTTTAATTCTTCTCTTTAAGGTATGCGCCTGAAATAAAAAATAAACATGGTTCCAATCAGCCGGTTGAAGAGGGGTGATTGAGTGGTATCTAACTAAGAATCTGAGATCTGCTTTTGTAACGGCTGACGAACAAAGCGGGTATGTGTATCGTCCTTCTAATAATTTTTAGAGATTGGTACATCACCAACAATTTAACTTTTCTCTTTGAAACAATGCACTACATGATAAAGTCATACATGGTTCCAATCAGATTCCGGATTTGAGAAAAGAGGGGTGATTGATGATATCTGACTAAAGATCTGAAATCTGCTTTACTACATTGACGAATGTGCGTGTATCGTCCTTCGTAATTTTTTTAGAATTCTCAGTACATCTTAACACATTAATTGCTTCTCTTAGAGCAATACTAGATTAAAGTCGCTTTTATGCGTTAACGTCAGATTCCAGTGATGAGAGGGACGTAGTGATATCCCAACCAAAGAATCAGATCTCTTTGTAGCATTGACATGTGGGCATGTGAGGATTGTTTCATCTACGCTAATTTTTAGAGATTCTCAGTACACTCTTAACATTAATTGGTTCTCTTAGGAGGCAAATACTTCACTGAAAAAGTCTTATGGTTCAACTGATCTCCGGTTGAGAAAGAGGGTGATTGGTGATATCCAACCTAAAGATCTAAGATCTGCTTTGGTGACATTGACGTGTGGGTATGTGTATCTCCTTCGTAATTTTTTAGAGATTCTGTGTACATCTAGCATTAGCTGCTTTTCTCTTAGAGCTACTCACATGGGATAAAGATCGCTTATGGTTCCAACTCAGATTCGGTGAGAAGAGGGTGACATTGATGCCAATAGCCTAAAAGAATCTAAGATCTGCTTTGACATTGACAGTGTGGGTATGTGATGTCCTTCGTATTTTTAAGAGATTCTCAGTACATCTTATAACGACTGGTATATATATTTGGAGCGAAACTATTAAAAGAATCGCTTTATGGTTCAATCAGATTCCGGTTGAGAAGAGGGGTGATTGAATTTGATATCCAACTAAAAGAATCCTGAAGTCTACTTTGTGACATTGACAGTGTGGGTATGTCGTCCTTCGTAATTTGTTAGAGATTCTCAGTACATCTTAACATTAATTGCTTCTCTTTAGAAACAATATACTGATAAAAGTCAAAACTTTTATCGGTTTCCAATCAGATTCCAGTTTGAGAAGAGAGGGGTGATTGGTGATATCAACCTAAAAGATCACGAGATCTGCTTTTGCGACATTGACAGTGTGGGTATGTGTACATCGTCATTAAGTAATTTTTTAGAGATTCTAGTACATGTAACATTAATTGCTTCTCTTTGAAACAATACTTCCACTGATAAAGTGTCTTTTATGGTTCCAATCAGATTCCACGGTTGAGAAAGAGGGGTGAGTGGTGATATCTAACCTAAAAGAATCTGCTTTGTGGCATTGACAGGAGTGTGGGGTATATGTATCGTCCTTCGCTTAATTTTTTTAGAGATTCTCAGTACATCTTAAGCATTATTGCTTCTCTTTAGAAACAATATACTGATAAAATCGTCCTTTATGGGTTCCAAACCAGATTTGGTTGAGAAGAGGGTGGTAAAGGTGATATCCCAACTAAAAGATCTAAGATCTACTGCTTTTGTGACATTAAACAATTGACTAGGTATGTCATATCCGTCTTCCTTCGTAATTTTAGAGATTCTCAGTACATCTTTAACATTAATTGCTTCTCTTTAGAACAATACTTACTGATAAAAGTCAGCTTTATGGTTCCAATGGGTCCGGTTGAGAAAGAGGGTAGTGGTGATATCCAACCTAAAGAATCTGAGTCTGCTTTGTGACATTGACAGTGTGGAGTATGTATCGTCACTGGCGTAATTTTGAAATTCTCAGTACATCTTAACTGGTACTTCTGTACTTTGAGTAATACTTTACTAAATCAAAAGATAACTTTATAGTTGTCAGATTGGTTGAGAGAGGGTGGTGGTGATAATATCCCAACCTAAAGAATCCAAGATCAGCTGTGAATTATTAAGGTATATTGTATGTCTGTAATTTTTTAAGAGATTCTCATTTGCATCAACAACATGGTACTTCTCTCTTTAGAGCAACTACTACTTTGATAAAGTCACTTTATGGTTTCCAATCGGGTCCGGTGAAGAGGGTGATTGAACGTGCATCCCCATTAAGAATCTAAGATCACTTTGTGACGTGGGCCAATAATGGCATAAACCTGGCTTTTTTAGGGTTCTCGTACATCTTAAGCATTAAATTACTGCTTCCTACTGAAACGTACTTCACTAGTAAAAGATGCTGGTTGATGATTCAGGTTGAAGAGGAGCGTTGATATCCCAACCTTCAAAGTCCAGGATCTCACATTGATAGTGTGAAGTTTTTGCATCCTTCGTAATTTTAAATTCTCCGGTACATCTTAACATTGTTAGCTTCTGCGGGTGAAACTTCAATGATATCTTTTTGGTTTAAAAATATGGTATGATTTTTCGAACCGAAGCATGATTTAAAACCACTTTTGAAATCATTATACTCACGACATACGTACTCTCAATGCAGTTCAGACTGCAGTAAAGTTTTTTATATCGTTCAAAATCTGAAATGGTTTATCATACGAGAAAAACGTTCCTCTGCTACAACTATGGTATTCGATCCGAGATACTCATTTCATGATGGCAATACGGCCAGAGGTTTATTCATTTATTGGGAATAAAACGAGCATGCATTCTATTCCAAAATTTTTCTTTGAATGCTGTGCACACAATTATTGTTGAAAAATTGCCTTTGAGAGTCAGTACTCTTATTTTCTGGATAATTCCCAGTATTATATACTTTACTATAAAGTTCACACCTATCGCTATGTACAGGAATTAACTGATACTATTACTATCGAAATATTACAAAAAACGTACATGGCATTACTTAATCAAGCTTTAGTTCAATTATTTAAAATCATTGAAATCAATATTAAATATATTAAAACTTTCTAGTATAATAAATAATTCTATTATAAATAATAAACTATAATCAATAAAGATTTATTTTTTTAAATTTCATGTGAGTTTATTTCACACCGCTTTTCAGAAGCTTTGTAAAAAAATTCGCATTTAAGGGTAAAATTACTGGGGACTTGAAGCTATTATGAGCACAGAAAGTCATTACCGCGAATATGGTTAGCCATCAATCCGGTTTCTGAAAAAAACGTGTTATATAAACAGCTTTGTTTTATCGATTAAATGGAATAAAAATTTATTAAAATGAATAAAAAAAAAATATTAAAATCATTTTCTAAGATAAAAGAATCAATATTCTGTTTGATTCTTTTGAAAGGAAAAATATCTTAAACGACATGAAGATTAAGAATGGACTGATGCAGACAATTTGTTTACTAAAAGCTATTAAGAATATTTTGAAAACATTCATACAAATAAAATAAAGAGCAAAATAATCTGTTTTAGTTTAAAGTAATTCCCGTAATCCTTTTATTTTTTACTTCCCCAGTTCATAGATTCTTTATAACAAATAATTCTCTAACAATTTCATTCATTACACTTCTTAAGTAAACGGAAAAAAAGCGAAATTCGCTTAACAAACAATGCCCGTTTATTTGTGAGTGCTTTCAAGTTATTCTTATCTGTATCTTACATTCTTTTTGTTTACGTTTTATCATAGGCGCATAAAACGGAATAAACTTCAAAGAGATGAAGAAAAATTCCTTTCGTCATACAACCTTTTTTGTAATAAAGTAAAAATATAATATATGGATCATTTTACAGTTTTTGGAAGAAAGATTTTACCGTTTTTAAAAGAAGAATTGGCATTTTCTTATTCTTTTAAGAGAATATTTTCGAAAAAGTCAGCCTTTTGTTCTCCTTGCAGAAAACTACATGATGCATCGAGAATTCGCCATTTTGCTCATTGAATCGTTGTTCGACTACTGCCAATTTATCAGATTCTCTGTTTAAATCTGCTGATATTTTTCTGTTATTATTATTCTTTTATTATTTCTTTTCGAAGTCTCTCGAGAATAAATTCTCAACTATTCACTCCCAGACAACATTCTTTTCACTGAACATTTTGTTGTAAAATTGATCAGTATAAAGCCATATGGAAACTGTCCAAATCAGGACCCAAGCATCAAATCATTCTCTTTCAAGAAAATGCTGTAACTTTTAATTAAAATTTTGCTGAACAAAGGAGCAGTTCAGAATGTTCTTTTCTAGGTGCCTTCGTGGAGTTCTTAAATAATAAAAAGAAAAGAAAAAAAGGAAAAATTATGCGTTAATGCTTGAAAATTATAGCCACCCATGAGCACAAGGCTGTTAAAAGGGCCTTTACAAAATTAAAACTTGTAAATATAAAAACTTCAATTCACTGTCCTCCTGGCTAAAAAATCCAGAATGATTTCTTTTCGGAATGAAAATGAAACAAGAACAAAGAGATTTAATAAGGATTTGAATTTAAAAGAATCTGACTTACTCTTTTTTTTTTCAAGATGTTGAAAAAATTAATATTTATAAAGACTATTCACAAAGAATACCATTTGCAATTGATTACAAGAGTAAGAAAAAGTCTTTTTTCCCAGAAGAAATAGGAAAAATTTGAGTTATCATATCAGAGGAGACAATGATATACATAATTTAATTCAATTTTGTATGCAATAGAAAGTTAAAATCAGCACCACCTCATTTAACAAGAGATTAAACTTAATCAGATAACAATTTTGCATAGAATTATACTTCTTCTCAATAAAGCTTTGTCGATATGATAATTTATAGATACAGTTTCCTTTTGAAAGAAATCTTCTTTTAAAAAAAAAGTATCAATTGAAAAATTATGAAGACGACTTTTATCATTCTTAGAGAACAATAACATCTTCTAGACCGCTTGGAATTACAATAGATTAGTAATGATGATGGATTCACGGACTATAATTCCCTTCTCGTTGGTTCAACTTGTGAAATTGTCATTATCATTTGAATTCATACATATTATTAATTTATAAATTAATAGTTATTACAGTACAAAAACAGCTATAAAGAATATTTTTTCCTCTTCTTTTAATACTGCGTATTTAAAACTTTATATAAATAAGTTTTAGCAGAACTAACTTAAAAATTTAGCAATAATGAAAGTATTATTCTGGAAATAGGTGTATCCTGGGAAAAAAAAAAGGGAATAAATTGAGATATCATGAAAAACTCTGTTGAAGGAAAAATAATATCTTTCTTCTAATTTAAAAAGAAATATATTAGTAACAATGATAAACCTACTTGAAACATTTCGAATCCAAGAACGGTCATAAACTTAGAAGCTTACATGAAACAGTTTTATGCCGCGCATTAAGTTCCATAAATTAATGCGCTGGCTCGCATCCGTAAAAAAGTAACTTTTTAATACTTTCTCTCATTCACTAAAATCTTACTTCTCCACGAATAAGAATGTTTTATATAAATAAAATTTATTTGTAAAATAAAATAATATATTTTCAATTTTTTCTGTTTTTGTATAATATGTTTGATAACTCTAATGGGTCGGAATAAACATTTGTATAAATATTTTTTTAATCCATAAAATGCATGTAGATTTTACAGTACTGTTTTCGTCATGTCTTTTAGAGGAAAAAATTAATTGACCTTCGCTTATAACAGAATCCACCACTTTTCTCAGCTTTTTTAATTATCATGTATGATGGAATAAAAAATTACATTTAAAATAATTAAAATCTTTATTGTAAATAATACAAATTTTGAAATTTTGTGGTTTGTTTGGATAACATGTTTATATGACAGAATAAATGGATAAATAAATAAATTTTTTTTTCAAAATCCACAAAAGGATCCTCATATAAGAACATCTTTTAACTGTATAGTGTCTTTTTTATCCTTCAAACCGAACAAATTGTGAAACACATCAAATTGCGGAAAAAAAAAATTGCATAAGTACACAAACTAACGAAGAAGTTGCAGGAAATCTAAATTATTTATTTTCAAATAAATTAAATTTAAAAATCAGAAGAATGTTTCAAAAAGTTTTTTTTCCTTTTCTGAATTGCATATTTTATCATTACTAAACTGGTGATATTGAATTTTCTTAGATATTCAATAAAAACTGATTACTCACAAGGTACCAGGTCCCCTTTAAACATAAGTTTATATTCAGGCTGTTTCATGCGGACGGAAAACAAAGGGACGATGAAAACATCTAAACTAGCAGTTTAAACTTACCCGATGCATGGACAGGAAACGAGTGAATTCCATGAACTGACATTAGTAATGGAGATATGTGAGTTTTCTTAAAGCATCGTCATTTCTACCTGTGGATTTCAAGGCATGGCTTTTCCCTGATTATTGTACTCAATCTGTGTGATTCTGAGGAAATTGCTGGTTTTAGATATTTTGTTATCCCCAAGACTTTTGCCCATGAACTTTAAACACACAGACAGAACATAATAAAGACAAAAGGAAACTAAGAACTGAAAAGACTTTGGTGTGTTGTCATTTTTTTATATTTTTTTGTTTTCGACATTTAAAGTTTTATCTCACTGATGTTTCCTAAAGATTTTTTATCACATATTTCCGAAAGAGATCTAAACAACATGGTAGCTTCTGATTACTTTATATTGCATGAGATAATATATACCAAAATTTAAATTAAGTATTTATATTTACAAATATGAATAATAATTGTGGGCCATTGAATATGAGGATAAAAGTGGAATTGTTTTGAGGATACTGAAGGTGGTCAATAATATATACAAATTAAAAACTTTTATGGTACTACGCTTCAAATGTCACTTCAATGAAAAATTTACGAGCTTAAGTGACTCTATTAAGTGGCTGAAATAAAACACAAATATCTACATAAATCAATGTTATTTAAAAGAACTAACCCCTAACCTGATTTTTTCCCTTTTATTGCATGAAAATTAAAGCAAAAAAAAAATATATTTCGATCTTCCTGGAAATGGAACATCTCAGAGATTTCACCACTCACTTACCTGTCTCTAAAGTATTCAATTCCACAATTTAATGGCTAAACCTATCGAAACTCGGCTTCTTTTTGTAAAACGGCGAAAGATCGAAAATACTCTATCTTTCTTCAGTAGGAAAAAATATGTTCCCATGCTGTCTGGGTTACTTGTGTGCCGAAGCATATATTTTAGCTTTCTGATTTATAAGCACTCCATTTTCATGTTTCCGCGGATGACAGGTCTATGAGGGCAGCACACGTGGCGAGCATATGTTGATCTTGTTTTTCCGTTATTTGTGGCAAGAAAAAGAAAAATAGTACGAAGAATATAGCTATAGGTTTTTTTTCCCCTTAAAACCATCATTAGGATATACAATATGTTTATACTGTGGTGGGAAACTTGAAAAAAAAATGTCTGAATATATCGAAGACAAATATTTATTGAGAAATACATAGCAAAAAAATGTGCTTCAAGTGCCATTAAACAAATGGGTCTTGCAGTTATTTTAAGGGTGGATCCGAATATAAATGAAATTATTTTGATGAATGAACTGATTCTTATAGGTTTTGCGACGCCAATCTCTATTACCATCGTCTGTCATTTTAAATCTTCACTTAGTC